>SJOL01004272.1:128328-237212 GCA_004794785.1 Opisthorchis felineus | reverse complement strand
CTTTTGCATGTAAGGCGCTTTTTTCGACACAATGAGGGGAAGGATGATGGGGAATCAGGGTCCAGCAACCGCTTGGAGGCAGATTTATCATTGTAGGATTTTTTCGCCCTGTGGGGGCCCGAGTTGCTCGGGACTTTTGCATTTGGGGGACGGAGCTTTTTCCTCCGTGGGCGAAACTTTCGACCGCTGCTACTTGTAGCTCAGTCAGTACCGCTTTTTTGGCGACCAGATTTGCTGTTGTTCAAGTATTCGGGGTAAACTTTTGTCCGTTTGGTTTCTTTGGCATTTTGGCGCGTTTTGATAGAAAAGGTGTCTCTGCGATGCTCTGAGCGCCTGGTAGCAACGCCGGGAAGTAGTTCTTCTGGTGGCACTCCCATGAGGCTCGTTTTCGCAAAGGATTGCACCTTGAAGCCAACCAGCAATTTTCTGATTTGGCGAATCTTATGTGGCTTGTTTGGCTGTAGCCGCCTTTCTTTCGTGTTTGTGTGGACTCCCGAGTCGCCCGCGATCAGTGTGGCCAACTGGGTGTACGAAGGATTTTCCGGTTCGCTGCGGTCATGTTTGTGGCTTTGGCTGTCAGGGTCCTGGGCGACGACTGAGTTCACAATCGTAGGGACCACCTTCGACAGAGTGGAGCTGGAGCTTGGCAGTTTCGCATTCTCAGTGGTTGTAGGGTTCTTACAGCATTCCCCGATATCGAGGTCAACGCATGTGGTTGATTTCTCGTTAGGCTTCGCTGCTTTTCTCCGCACGTCTGACGCAGTCCAGCTCAGAAGCTGTGACGTTGGCGTAAAGTTCGCCGCTGAACCTTTATATTCTGTTACGGAAAGAAGCGCTGATAGCTCTAAGTACTTTATGTGCTGCGCCCACGTGATGCTCGCCTCCTTCCGAGCATCTCTGCCCTGGGTAGTCAAGGGGTCTGCGGTGGTTGAATAGTAGGTTGAGTAGTCGCGGCCGGTTGCGTCGGCGTGCTTTCAGGGATACAAGGAGCCATAACTACAATCGGTTTGGCCATAGGATTGGGGTAGGCTGAACTGGCGCCAAGCGGAAGATTGTTTCGCACCTCTCCCCTAGATCTGCCGTGGTCCAGCTTTCGCGCCTCTAGGGGGCGATTCTCAGATATACGCATGATCGTTGTGTAGGTCTTTTGAATACTGACAGCCCGCTCCAAGATATTCTGTACGGCAGATGGGGAGAAAAGTTTGACTAGAGGCCCAAGTGTTCTCTTGCTTCCCCTCTGGCGTAACTACTGCGTGAAGCAATTCGTGGTCGGGCTTTATGAGGACACTACCAAGGAGCGACTGTGCCTGCTTCGTTGGCGTGATTTTTCTGGAGAATGACCCCCCAGCTTATCAGCCTGCTCTCTCTTACGCGCTCGTCCACCAGAGACGCAGTACCGGTCTTTATTGCCGCATCCGAGAGTTGGATGACCTTCGTCGCAGCCAGCGGACCCGGGATGGATAGCGCAAGAAGAAACTTCTTTATCAACTTTCGTCCAGGTCACCGTTTTTTTGTGTTTGCACCCTCCAGAGCCTTGGAAAGAAGCCCAGTTTCCAGTGCCCCGACTAAAGCGACACATTCATACTGGCCTTTTTGATTTAGCAGTGGAGATTTGGTTTCGTTTTGATGGCTCTCTTCTTAGTTGCAGAGTGCATTGCACACTTAAGGTAGAGGCAGCTGGCGCAGACGAATGGGTCAGGAGAGTTAGCTAGTTGGCTAACCTGGTTGTCCTGTAAACGCGTGCATTCAAAGTGCAACCAGGCCTTGCAGGTGTGGCACTGCATACCACGTCTTACATTCGACGGACACCCATTTCGCCCACATCTGTTGTGGTCCATCGATGGCTGCAGAGAGCAGTCTGCATTGGTTTGGGTCATAAATGAGAATGAGTGCAAAATAGGAACTGAGGGCCAAATAACAAAGGTTATCACGTAAGTGTTATGTTAAAGCGAAAAATTTAAACAAATGACATGTGTGGACTCTGTAAACAGGTTGAACAGTGAATGAATTCTTTCTCAAATTTGCACGAGGGAAAAACGACGCCGATTTCGAACGTACCCCGCTTTTTCGGAGTAGAAGAGCGCGCCTTCCCAACTTGGGCCCGAGTAAATTCCCGATACTCTCCTCCATATTTATAAGTTTCTGCATGGGCATCGTAGCATAATGTGGCTGCCGTGGGTGTGCGGAGACGGCAAGCCTGGAAAGCTCCACATCAAAACCGGGAGAAAAATCATCCGTGCGCAAATTTCCAGGCTCAGAAGGACCAGAGCTTCCGAATGTACTTTCTTTATTTCACTTCACTCACAACCACCTCCTCATCCGACACCACAGCCGGTTTGCTCTTCTCATCAAGGTGCGCCCTGTGCTCCCCCTACACCTTTTTCACGAATGCGACATTGCCCCAAAGGTTAATTGGGAAAACCTGCGGAATGGAAAGATCTATTCCCTTTTATTAGCATCTACAGAAATAAAACCAATTGATTGTTTCGCACGTACTGTCTGCAACTATCCCCCACCCAAGGTTCAATTCACCCGAACTTCCTTGAAGACAGAACCTACCGTCGAACGACATAAGTCTAGCCTAAAACGGTCCCTCGGAGAGACGGTGGCGTCGGCATCTGCCTTGTCACCTCTGGGCACCATCCAATTCTCTCGAAATTCTACAAAAGTCTGTAGTTTAGGGTTAAATTTGTAAGTTTGCAATTCTGTATTCATGATCGACAGGTCAAACATTTTGTCCCTATCCGAACTCATGAAATCAGGCACCTAGAGCAGTAAAGCGCATGTAGTCCATGAGGTACTCGATAACGCCAAAATGCACTTGGTTCTATCACGAAAATCACGGAGCATCATAAGGAACTGCCATCTTTCACTGGACTCATGTAAAATTAGTTTTGGGTCAATTAGCGCAGGTGCGGTTTTTTCCAAAGCTTGGGATTTAGTGGCGCCAAAACGTTTTGCCTACCCAGTGGACGCGGGTTACAGGATCAACACAAAAAAGCATTTAATGTTGTCTACCGATTTGCATCGAATGCTTCCAGCACCGCAAACACAAGCAACCTGAAGATAACAAATATCATTTGCAAAATAGTGTGTGCACATTCTTTGCAGGGCATCGGAACTAAGTAGGGCAGTTCTTTTAAACTGGTTTTTTAATCAAAATGGGATAAGTGTTTAGTGCAGCTGCATGCTGGCTGTGACCTGACATGTGCGGCGCTATTTTGGCCATACGTGAACACTTGAGAAAGTCAAAGTTACTTCTGCATATTGCTGTGTTTGTCCGTTGACATTTGTAGTGGGTTACTTGAGGTGCACAGATATTTTCTTCTGGTGAATTTAATTCTTACTGAGGTCCAAATATTCTTTGTCTGCATTTTGGATACCGTACCCTGGAAGGAGGCCCGCCCACCAGGAAAATGTTTTTTACGAAGGACCCCTTTGCATGCAAGCAAGATGGCTGTAAGTGAAAAAATTAAATTTCGCGGCAGAAAAAGGGTTAAATGGATCCGTCAATTTCTGTTAGATTGTATGACTGACAAACGGCAATCAGAATGCATTTTGGGCCCTACCTCCACAAACCGTAAGGACCTTGGTCATCCGGATCACTTCCGCCAGCATAACGTTTTCATGCACTTTTCAGTCTTGCATTCGCAACCACTCTTGGTTCCTATGCCCACTACAGTCTAAAAAACAACCCGTATTTCAGTAGGAGTTGTCCATTTTGGCACCAAATTGTACAGCTTACTAGGCTTTGTTGAACGGGGGTGGCGTGGCCCGTTGCAACCCCGGAGAAAAGAGTAGTGTAACTGCCAGTAAGCTTGCTGGATATAGTCCAAACTTGAGGTCACACTGAGACATAGCACTCACGAACACCGCCACGCTTTCTTTGCAAGTTAAAAGAGTAGGATGCCTAGAACGCGCCCGGCTCATCCTGTGGTTAGCCATAATTTGGATAAACGAATAAGTGGAAAATTGCACGCTGCTTGCCTCCAACTAGTTCACCGCTCTCTCCTCAAGTGACTTCGGGACAGTAGAGCATTTTCAAGAATCATCATGGAGGCTGCTTTCCTCCCCGGCACTCATTAATTCCTCCATTGGGTGACTGAGTTGATGCTGAATTCTCCGGATTTGGCAGGCAAGGGAATATTTGTCAAAGCTTGAGTCTTGGGGCTGCGAGATGGCATCCGTCAATCACCAAATGTTTTAATTTGGTCCCGCAGAATGCTAGCTCTCCTCGACCCTAACTTTATACGACGAACTTCTGATTCTCATTTTACACTGAAAGATGGGCTTTCCTATGCTTTGCGCAATTCATTGCTGGGTTGTGTAGTCATCATCTTCTGATTTGAAAGACGGACTTTGCGGCCAAGTGCTCCGTACTAGAGGCCTTTGAAATCCATACTAGGCAAAATTTGCCCCCTTAGCAGTGGTACCACTTTGGGCATGTTGAATCACTTTGCGGTTGATCTGTGTGCGCCCATAACTTGCCAGTATATGATCCGGTATTTAATTTGCGGTTGCTTTTTATCAAACAGACTGACGGACCGCTACTTCTAGAGGTCGAAAGTGACCTTCATCCCAAGCTTTCAGAGGCTTCTTCAAAATAGTTGCTTGTGGTTTATCCGTACTGCAGACAGTTTGAAACGGTTTTAATTTAGATCAAACGGTTCCTTGTGCACATAAGCGTTTATACTAACAGTGACGATGGCGATTTCGCTAGCATCCCAGGCAAAGACTACAGCACTCTTTTCATTTTTGCTGTAAGGTCGCGCCAAAAACCTATCCTATGTGTAGCATATTCCGCACCCACATGTTCACTTCCAAGCCGCATTTCCGCATTTCCCTGGTGAGGATCTGTTGCTGGCACGTACATTCCACAAGGCTTGTCGAACAATATCCTTGCACAGACAAGCGCAAATAGGCTTCCGAGCGCACCGCACTTTTGAGCTGCAGAGCAGAGAGTGATCCAGCAGACAGGCGTCTTCTAAGAACCATTGAATTGGTCCCTGAGACCGTGTTCCTGAGACAGTTCTTCGAATGTCATCTAGAACCGTTTTGCGACCAATTGCTAAATATAATTTGGTTTCGCGTTGCTAACACATGGTACACTCCAAGCTCACACTTTAGCATATCCCAAATCACGTTTTCAAATGAACCTGGAATCACTTGGAACGATGAGCGTTTGCTCACAGATTTTGTCCCCAAGGTTGTTGGACTTGTCACCATGGCGATAGGGCTGAAAGGTTCTTCATTACAATTTGTACTGGTAAGGCACAAACTTGTCTGCCGGCATGAGTTTTCTGACTAAACGTGCTTCTACCTTCAAGCCTACATTTACTTGGTATATGTTAGGCAGGACCGTGGATTTTACAGTGACTAGCCTCGTTAGCATCTGGATAATTTACAGTCGTACGCTAGAGTTAAGCCACGGTTCAAAGTCAGTGAGAGGACAACTTCTAGTGGTGCTGGCGGCGAAGATCTGTTCAACATCAATGGTTGCTGCAGGGACTCGTTTCTGTCAGCACCGCGAATGCACCGTACATCTGAGCCGTTAGTTGTCTGCTGTCATCCAAGTTTCTGCAGGTCGCACGTCTGAACTGCGCCCAGGATTATGCAGCGGCAACCAAATTCGTGCCTGTGACTGCAGATCGTAAGTCACAATACAACATGGATGATGGGCAAATGCTGGAATCGAGGATCCGGGCGATTTGCGATAGCACTTCGTTTGCAGCTCACACGCAATTACTGTTATTAGGAGACAGATCTGTGGGTTTTCGGTCGGAATCACGGTTGGTCACAAGCCAGACTCGCCAGGCTAAACACGATAGATTGTACAAAACAATGCTACTCAGCATACCGTGGACCATTAGAAAACTGACTGAACAACATCCGGCTCCGACAGGAGTGGGGCGAGAGAGATGTGAACTAGCGCCACACATTATTTGACGTCTAAGTATCTCAAAAACATACGAATGAAGAAGATATGCCTGCTGGCTCAATATGGCCGTCTTTTTTGGAGGACTAATGAACAAAATATTCAAAACGTGACAGTCAAACAAACCTACACTACCGAAAGGCTTTTTCGGCAACAAAATTACGTATATGTATGGAGGAAACCAGAGAATACAACTGGCAAAGCACATAAAAAAATCAAATTGTTACGCTACTAAACAGCCCTTATGTTCCTTTCAGTGATATTGCATTGGACGTACTTACGTCACCACAAATTCTTGTTAGATGGACCAAGATAGTGTAAACTTTATGCGCGCCGTGCGTTTCCAGATTAGTGGGAGGGAGTCTGATAGCTTAGTGACAAAAGGTGGAGGGCCAAATGTTTTCGGCCACACACCTTATTACTCCTGCAGCAAACTGACGATTCTAAGTCCAGCGAAGCGACAGGCCACTGTGCTCGCAGGGTTAGTATACCGGACCCGTGCAGGCTAGGTAATTTCTTTTAGACTCTAGGATTTCTGGAGGCTTGAGGCTGGCGCGCAACCACATGGGGGGCACGAACTTGACACAACAGCTATGTCTCGGGCACCATCTAGGATAGCGCTAAAGCCAAAATTTATAAGGTGCTCTACTTCCAGACAGACACAGTGCTGGCAGAAGGCTTGAAAAAGTGGCATGTTGGGAAAAACCACAATAGGTTAGCTTAGGCTGTGCAGGTTAGACATTCCATCTTTGGCGCCTTATTGCACTAGGGACTATGACGAAGAGCAGTTAGACCAAGGGCAGAAAGTCCTCGTGCAACAGGCGCCCGGCTATCCGGTAGCAAATTCACGCCGTGAAAATCATGTGAGGATAGCAAGATGTTCCCCCAGATGACCACCATCTTCGTATGTTGAAATTGGTGGTGCTGACCTCCTTCCAATAAGGACGACTTAGTGAAAATTAGCACTAGAAAGCGCACACTAGCACCATTAAAATCGGTGTTCTATGGGATCCGATCGGAATATATATATACGTATGTATATGTTGGTTACCTCCAGCTAAGCAGGAAGTGTTTTTTTTCTAACGCAACTACAACCTTGGGGTGGTAACCGAGCTGCAACTCCGAATGGCTCTCGGACGAGGTCACTGTTTGAAAACAAGGATTTTTACCTGCTTTGCACAACATAGGAGACCGCAGATGTCCCACAAGAGTTCAGTTGTACCACAGTTCCAAAGAAAGAAAAACCGATGGAAGGCTGTTTACTATTATGGAATTAGCCTTCACTGAATTGCAAGCACGACCTGGGCACGCATCTTTGTTGACCATCTAAACGGCGGTATTCCAGAAGGAGATGTTGCTTAGAGTAACGTGATCTGTAAGGTTGACGCAGCAATGGCGGTTTCATTTTCGCAGCACTCCAGCTTCAACCAAATTGGCGGAAACAAGGCCAGTTGTATACCATCCCTTTGAAAATTTCGTCAAATCCACTACCCCTGTGAGCGGTGGAAACGTTCTGATCGTCTCCAAAATATTGGCTGTTCCAAAGATGTCCACCTTATCAAACTCAGTCAATCGGGTTGGAGAGTTTGGAAACATTAATTTAAAACGATAACTTGCTTGTTTTGAATGGGAGCAGAAAATTAGTAGGGCTACACACTTTCCCCAACCATGTTAAGTCTGCTTCTGACCATGATTTCTGCAAAAGGCCCTCCCTGGTTCCGATGATGGACTGATCATCTATTAATATATGGACGGCTGCTTGAGTGGTTACCCTGTTGTTCCTTTAACTAACTTCGCTTATTTTGTTTGGTGCACCTGTGCTCACTAGATTGCCCATCTTGCCCGTTCCACAAACACACAAATCACGTGAAAAAATCCTGTCCCGCTTGTAACTTTGACTGACAACAAGTACACCTCAACTTCCCATACATTATGTTTAGGCGGCTACCACATGCATCACATCACAGGCTTACGACCACCACCGACATCCTGCCTAATTGTTTTTGTTTGTACAACTGCCAAACAGGAGTGGCGAACTCTAACTTCACATCGCACTCAAGAAATACGCATGCAACCCGGCGCAGCAAACGCGCGCACACAGGGCAGGAAGACAACCGAGCTCAACGGATCCACGGACAATTACAGAAGACGTGTAGTAGTTTGACGGCAAAAAAATACGCCCCGCTTTCGCACCCTTACTTCGTAACTCTACCAGTTGTCCTCGAAACCATAAGTCATCTTTCTGAACCACTTTATTCTGACATTGTATCTATTTTATTAAAGTTCACCTAAATATTGTGATCACCATTATTACGAAAACAGACTTTGTTGGTGCTTTTCACCTTCTGGTTAACGAGTTAAGTTCGTTACAGTTTGAGCACTAACAACCACCAAGGCTTTCTGGCCAGAAATATCCTTCATATGCTGCTCATGTACGCCGCCCTCCGTGGATGGCAATGCTGTGCTTAAACACCTGGGGTCTGAGGGGGAAACCATAATTTTTTCCCCGACTCCGCCTCACTTTATTTTGACTATAAACGCTTCTAAAACACGACAGTTACGAACCTTCCCTGAGTGTGCAACGACAGACTCCTGCAATCCAATCGGTAGGCAAGGCATGGACTACTGTGGAGGTTTCCGCCTTATTGACATCACAGCGTCAGCTGGCTAAGCGATCACTGCTAGACTAAATACTCGGGTAGCTGGGACAAGCGCTGTCTTCGGTTGCCTAGATTAAAATTTTCTGAGTGATTGTTCGAGTCTGAACAACAATTTAGCATTATACCACCACTATTGATCAGGAAAGTGAGAGCACAACCCCAACCACATACTAGAATGCGAGACCACTTCAACTTGCGGTTGCTAGTGACGAACTCTTCAAATTTGGTGATAAAGTCAAACCCGGGTCACTAGGGTTCCCAGACGAATCAGTAAAGCCGGAAGCTAGCTCCTTTCCAAGCAAAACTAGCTGAAACAGGTGAGTCACGTAGGAAGCACGACCGGCAATCGCATCCTGGGTCAAGTTATGTGCAGTCACTTAGAGAGTGTGGTTCAACCTCGGTGGCTGTCGAAGTAACTACTATTTAAAAGGCTTCAGGAGAACTAGAAGTGTGAAGGTGGTTCCATAAAGCTAAAATTCTCATACTGGCTGATCGTTGCCAGCTCAAGCCTGGGGAACGTCGAGATAAAATGTGCCTGAACGCTCAAACACAAGCACATCAGTCGAACTGGGCTCACACATCAAGCGCAACTATGATAACTTGATCTGCCCAAACATACCCAACTGAGTGGAATCCATCATCATCATCGACCGCATAAATCAATTTTTAACAATGACGCTTTGCCGCCGCGCAACTGTGATTTATTTGAATGCATTATTGTGAAGAAAAAGTGTACGGCGAAGGGACATAGCCCCAGCCTACGACAATCATCCAATATTGCCCACAACTTCAAACATTCATTCAAACTATCTAGATAGAGAGTGACAGTAAGAACGCCAATGATACCGGTTAGCAGCCATATCTTGCAGTCTCCAACCATTCACTTTAAACAGCACGTGGATTTCGTCCATGAGGGCGAGTCGCACCGACATAATCTACCTTCCTTTTCATACGCTTCTGCCAGACCAAAGGTTTGCTACCTCGCTGGTTGCCTTATTCTATGCTAGGTATAGAAGACGCCACCTTGGAAGACGATGGGTTGACATATGCGACAGTCGGTCCAACCACAGCTACTTCTGGATTTGGATACATTTTTTGTTTGCAGTCTCCGTTGCTTCGTTGCGGATTCGCTGACCTCAGCCTACACGAACTATATTTCTCGGCAACGGTTGTGGAGGAACTGAGAGCTCCTCAGTTTTGCTGCTCCAGCAGGCTACGTCTCACAGCCATACAACAAAACAGCCCGTACTCTAGCCTGACACGCAGATCATTTGAGATTCAGAGATGTACCAATTTGACGCCATACGCGTCTCAAACCAGCGGACGCGACCCGAGGCTTGCAAATACGTGTCACAGTACAGTCGGAGCTAGTGCAACTTTCAAAGTAAGTGACGTGTTCAGTGAATGCACATTTAGCAGCATGACTTCAAGTTTTGTGAGTGCACAGTACATGCCAAACGGCTGGATGACTTTTTTCACTTCGTTCAAAAACACCTGTGATTCTCCCTGAAAAAGAGAGCAAAATCGTCTGAATTTTCCAGATGGACGAGTTTTTCTTCAGCCGCTACTTAAAGGCCAGGATTTTGAAAACCTTCCAGAGATATTCGGTCGCGAATGAAATATGAATGGGGAGAGTAGGCCCCCCGCACGTACACCGCTTTATGTACGGAAGCTTTTGGAGGGCTCACCGTATACTCCGTCACGCCAAAAAGATTGGGAACACAAAGAACTTATTACTTTCACGAACTTCTGGGACATTCTTTGCAGGGCATGAGTGTCAGTGTGAACGGGTTAGTTGGCTGAGTGGATTGCCTCCTGGAAGTCCAGGAATGCTAAAGCTGTAGGTTATTTGTGCGTATGGGGTTGTTCTGGCACCTGGTGGGTTTTAAAGTTCTGGTCGACGCATCACCTATTAAGCCAAAATCCAACTTACTGTATTCGAGTCAGTTACACGAGCTAACACAGGACATCGAAAGGGAAATGACGACTGGGGTTAAGCTGATTCCTCTGTGGTAAACGCAGTCACTTTGACCTATCTTCTGAGAATGGGTACTGTGGCGGGTTCTCCTGGATTGCCTGGGACAGCCTCGTTCTCCTCTGAACGAGGACTTTGCTCTGTATTTATATACTTTGGGCGGGCAACCATCCGGATCGGGAGCTCTGCGGCGCCTTTGGCAACGCAAGCAGCCATAAACCCCCGGGGTATTGGAGGGTTCTGGGTTCCCCATTCAGAGTCCGGTTCAGCCGTAATATCCAGATGCGTGGCAGCAGTTGACCATGATCGTTGTCGTCCGAGGTGTCGAGGCCTCCTATTTTATTCAAGATAAGCGCGGCGCCTTTACCCTTGATGGTTTAACTCACTGCAGGTTTCCGGGGCCAGTCACACGAATCAACTGAAATAGTCTTTGAGCATTGCTAGCACTGTATGTCTGTTCCATTTGCCTAGATCTCCGGGTCCACCAGTGCTTACGGACCGTGTACGGACTCCATTTCACCTGACGCCTGATATCTACTGGGTCTGACAGTCGCTCCGTTGCTAAGCGATTTGACCTCACCTTAAGCAGCTTTGGAGGAATGTATCCGGACGAGCATGTGATCGGAATCCACAAATGTGTTTTAAAACTAACGGCAGTCAGTTATTGATCCACTTCGGCCGTAACTGATAACAGTGTGGTTACAGGACGCCATGTGGCCAGACGACTTCGGCTATTTCGGAAGTTAGTGCTGCGTGATGACACTCTGAGGTCAGCATATGGATGAATCAGTCTTTCACCATTGTCCGTAAGTGGGCGGTAAGCATCCATTGTGCTTGCATCTTGAATTCTTGTTTTTGACACAGAATAAATCAATGTCAAGCGAGTCCGATTAGACAGCATGGCAGGTTGTCTTGCTGCTTGTGTCAGAGTACGAATATTACATGCGGCCGTGTACGCTGAGCATCGAGGTTTACAGGTTGAATTCTAGACGTCTTAGGATGTTAGCGGGGGTGACTCGCAGATGTTGCTGTCAAAATTGACCCGGGACGAAAGGAGTCATTAGTCATAAATGGTTGGCCGAGAAGAAAAAGTAATTTGAGGGGTGGGGACGGTTGGAAGAAAGTATGTGTAAACGAATGAAAAGAGGAGTTAGCAATAAATTATTTTCGCTTACATGCCCTACTCTGTGCGCCCGGCTGTTGGCACCACTCAGCAACCGATGTGCAAGGGATTATTTGTAGGTGTGAAATTCATGGTAGAGATTCATGTGCAGAGATACTTCTAGAGTGACCACATCTAAGCAGGAAGATGAGTTTGATCCCAAACTAAAGCAATTTGCTCGAAAACCCGATCTCAAGGCAGTGATTTGCTGCGGCATACTGCTGCGCTAGCGTGAGTTTTTAAGGAAACAATCTCTGGGTATGTTTCAGTCCCCAACCTGGAGTACCAGGAGGTTGTGTTGGTCAGACATGGAACCAGATACTCTGTGGGCATCACAAGACCGCCCCCTAGTAAGGCTCCGTGGAGGAACACAAATCTTTGCACCACAGTAAGGTTGTGTCCTCGTTGCATGAAACCGTATCACCGTGCCTACTCTAAGCCACAACCTAGGTATTGGTGGATCTGAGCGACATTCACCAGAGATAAGTTTGCCCCGACTTCCAAGCAAAATCTGTGCGACTCTATTGTCGCACCACTGTGTGGCCATGCAAGTGGCAAAACGGCCTTCGGTCTGCTCCTTTTATCTCCTTGGATGCAAGCGTTTGCACACACCCTGGCAACGTACGCACAAGGTGGTCCAATGACGTCTGCCCTCGGGTTGCAGACCTTCCCATGTTCGCCCTCCAGCCCCTCACACTCTTCCAAAAAAGCCGTTTGGCAAATACCTACTCGATTTCCTTCCAAGTAGTTAAAATGATGCGTATAGAGCACGCATCACTTGTGCAGTCGACGGAATATAGGCTCAAAAGATTCCACGAGTCTGAGCCGGTTTGCCTTAACTTCTCTGTCTCTTTTGGCACAACCCAGCCTGCTCATTTAAAGGCCTCCCGGCAACTACGAACAAGGAAACATTCTTGTCTTTACTCAGAGATGCCACAGTCAGAGTTAACATTAAGTGAGGGTCATCGCTCACAAATGGACTTCCGCTTAACTAGTCTTGCCTAACGGTCTCAGAACAAAGCGCCGGGCCTCAGTGTCCCCACAATTAGAAACCTTTTGGCCATTGACGTGTCCAAACATGCTCCAAACAGTATTCGAATATCCAGCCGTTAACACCTGCGTTGCCCCTATTAGTGAACGCAGGTTTACCACCAGAGATTTGTCACTTGTCTGTCCCCTCTTAATGCACCCTAGTTTCTTCGCACACCCGGATTAGGCGCAAAGAACACTCGCTTTGGAAAATCATGCCAATGGCCTTTGAAGCATTCGCAGTACATCGTGAGCTCTCACAACCCACAACGGCCCTCCCTTCTGAAACCCCTCCCAGCTGGACACCGCCGCCTCCATGGCTATCCTACGCGCACCCGTAGGCTACTCCCAAATCCACATTACTTTTGATTCTTAACCGCCTTCCATGGAGTCCCTCTACGTAGCAGATCCCGTACAGTCCTTATCCAGGGGTCTTTGACCTGTTAGAGGTAATGCATCCTTTGATAGGCTGCAGTCCCTCTGGAAGGCGAACTTCAAGCATTAGCCGCTGTGACTCCGCGACAAGAAGTTTCCTGAGGCCTACTCTCCACGGCACTTCCAGGTATGCCTCCCCCTACCACCAAGCAACTTCCCCGACAAAAGCCTGTCACGTTTCCGCTGGGTTGGTGCGCTGATTTTGAGTCGATCGTTAGATTTTACATTGTTGTATGTGGTCGTTGGCTTGTTCGCTGAGCTAGGCAATTTGCTTGCATACGTTTCATCACCAATCGAGGTGACATCATCAGTGCGTTATTGGGGAGCGTAGTGATGCGTAGCGACGGGTTAGTGATTGTGGCACAACCACCAATAATGCACTGATGATGTCACCTCGATTGGCGATGAAACGTTCGCAATCAAGTTGCCCAGCTCAGCGAACAAGCCAACGACCATCTACGCTACCTGGGCTACCAAAATTTTCCTCTATAGAAAATTCTTGTGTGTTTATATATGTGCGCAACTGCAGAGTGTGTTTGCTTCCACTCCGGAGTCTTTTGCTTTTACAGGATGCATGCGGTTATACTCTCCATCCACCAAGATCACCTAGACCCAACCATATTTAGTATCATGAGCCTCGCGAGCATCCCCTGAAACCTAAAGTGCAAGAAGATAAATTCCTGTTTTATTACCATCCACACTACGGTGGTTTCTCTCCTCCGGTTCCTGCCTTGTCGGCTTGGCCTTCTTTGAATCCGGCTCAGCTGCAGCCTTTGTGAACAGCACCCAAAGAAATTGTGTTTTCCTTGACATCTCTCTCGCTTTCAGAAGAAACCTTCCATACTTTCTCACGTAGAGATTAGAGGTTTATTACCGAAGCGCTTTTCGAGCTTCATTCTTAACAAATCCACACTTTCATCCCATTCTCATGTCCCACACGAAAAGCACTCAGGGAGAGTGCTTAACCCATTACGTAGGTTCTTCCTCGAACTAGATCCGTCCAACGTAGCTGTCCGTCCAATGTAGCTGTTGAACCTACTTCTATGCTTGCACATGCCTATTGCATACGTGAGTGACGAAGGAACTTTTCCATCAACACCGTGAAGGTCACTGGCACTTCGGAATTCTGTAAACCATTTCCACTACTAACTCCGCGACATTTCGGCGACGTTGCCTTGCCAGAACTTATGCCATTTGGATGCTGATTGTGTCAAGAACTATACCTCTCTATTCGTTGGATCAAAATAGGGTTCAGCAAGCGCGCTGGAATCGAATGACCACATTGTATCGTCCTACAGCTGTTTTGTAAATCGTGCTGAGTGTGCAATCATTTTGTCCTAATTCATCCTGCTGATTGCGTATGAATTTATTTCTTCAGTCGGAAGTCCAATGGACTCGGAAGCTCCTAACCCGTGGGAGGGGATTCGCTGTGATTCTCCTGTGGAATCATTTAGTTAGTTTTGTACAATTGTTGCATATTCTACTTTGTAGAAGATTCACCGGAGTTCTTCAATAATATCAAGCTGCATGGTAATTCGACTCTTTTTTTCTAATGTTTGTGCAGACTTCCCATTTCTTAAAAGCCATTTCTCTTTCGTTGACTATTTGGTCAGGTGCAATGTGTGCAAAGTAATTTTGCTGCCTGAAACGGTGTATTCTCATTACGGTAAGTGCCTGGGTTTAACAGAGTGATTTTCCTCCAGAAACTCGGCATGCCACCTCCGTCAATGTGGAATGCACTCCTGGTTTTTTACCATACGAAGCCGTTTCCCAGTTTAACGACGCTGTTGATGCTTCATCCAAGATCGAACGCACAAGTGGAATAAAACGTGTAAGGGCTTCTGGAAAGCGTACCAAACGCAGTGTTCGTGCGACCGGTCATGAGCTGTTGCAGTTTGAGGCGGTTTCTGAGACTGACTCGCTCTCCAGCCTCACGGATGACACATCGAAGCGAGTATCCAACACTGCAAGTGAAGAAGAAACAGACAGGATGCGAGAACCTGTACTTTTGAAGCTGGCAAAAACGGATGGTAGCGCAGTCCAACCAGATGTGAGCGGATTGCTCTTACCGAAAGCAGCGGATTCGTCGTGTCCCAGCAACTGTGAGAGATCTGTGTGGTCTGTCGTTTATGGCACGGACCCCGGGCTATCGGATGCCACTAAAAAGACAAATCTGAAGTTCGCCGCCCCACCAGAGAGCAGTGATGCGGATCAGAATCTACCTGACTCTGGTTTATGTAGTCATTCGAGTGATTCAGGCATTGGTTCACTTAGCCTCTGCACACTGAGGCCTTCATCCTACCCACCGACACCTTCTATGACTCCTCCCTTGTCTAGCCCGGTCACCTCACACATCTCGGATGAGCTCTTATTCGTGGGACTGGGACATAATTTAGATGTCAGAAGAGACCATCGACCTGCATCTCGTTCGTCAACGCATTCCAGCTCAAGCGGCGGCTTTACCGGCTCTCAGGATCGCGAATCGCGTGTTCCTTCTAGATCAAGCTTACAAAGCATAGTGGGTAATCAAACCCCGTTCACCGCGTCACAAGGAGGTCGCTTGAATCGCCACGTTCCAAAAATTGGCCGTCGTTTCCAAAGGTCTCAGTCAATGCTAGCTGATCATTGCATTCCATCTTGTTCTACACTTTCGTCTTGCATTACTGAGGATAACGATGTGGAAGTAGACCCATATACGGACTACGTGCATAGAATGCAAGCGGACACCTGCTTTGTTACCTCAGGTTCCGTGTCAGAAGTACGCAAACCAGCACAGCAGGATCTAGTCAACAGGAATGGCTACCATGCATGGCTTAAAAACTTACGTGGGTCTCAGACTTTTCCGGCATCTAATAGTGCGATATCTAGACCATTGCTTCATCCACAGTTCATCCCTCGGCAATCTAGAAATATGGACGGTTTGCACACTGTTCAAGATTCCCTAACAAACTCTTGGCTAGGATCGCATGGCACTCCGGAAACGTTACTCCACCGGAACTTGCTCTCTGTGCACCAGGGTGTTCCTTCGGTGAAGTGTCTCAGAACGTCATCTTGGCGCTCAAGGCTCTCAGGCGTTCGGACGCTGAACACGATGTCTGGAGTGAGATGCGGTGGAATCACAACAAATATAGGTGAGTGGGCGAATTCTCTTCTAGTCTTTATTTTTAAATAGCCTTGGTGCACCGCAGTTCTGACGTCCTTTTTGGACCACCTGACTGGTTGCTTACTTTATCTCTCTCACGTTTTTTGAGTGCGTTGACCGGCACGTCCCAGCATTTAATGAATCAAAACATTCTTTCATTGCAACGGCATTACTGGTGGACTGTCTCAAAATTTTGTTTCGGGATCTGGGCAACTGCAGTATTTCACCCACTCGATGTTACTTTTGCTGCCAGTGATGATGTTTATGATCATCGTAGCCCTTTCGTTTTGCTGTACTTTTGCGCCACATGCCACCCGTTTTTTCCTAGAGCTTTTATCTAGAATCCGTCCCCGCCTTGTTTGCCTCAGTTTTGCACATCATACCCGGTTCGCTTAACAAGTTTACAAAAATACTTGAATTTCAGTTTCGTTCGGCTTGTCTGCTAAAGTTCATGTACAGAGGTCGAAGAGTACATTTCAGAATGCAGTGTTCCCTTCACCTCATAGTGGAGAACAACAGAGCGGTAGTTTAGTATTGAAAACGACAAGCTCTAATGGTGTGGATTGCCTATGTTCACTAGGGTTTAGCCGTGGCTACCAGTCGTTAATGCCACTGACCATTCCTGTCACGGCTTGCATAATTCGTTGTTATCATGAGGACCTATCACCTTTGAGTTTGCGACGTCGCTCGTCGCAGTCGAGAATTGCTCTGCGAGGCAGGTTGGCCTTTGCCAAACGAATTTTGTAGCCTAATCGCCGTAATTTGTAGAGTGCATCTAGCTGGTGTACCTCAAACTGCTTCTTCTGAAAACGATTTGACACGCCAGCGTTGCTGGCGCGATGTTCCTACCAGACAAGCCTTGCCTGTGCAACATCAATGATCAATCACCGAGAACTCTCTTGCGTCTTCTACACGATTCGGTATCGTCTTCGACCTATGAAACACCAAGCAGTTAGGCACCGGTGTTAAACATAGGCCATGCTGTCGATAATAATGATGGTGAAACATCAGGGATTGTGGTGCAGTTATGCAAACGGCGCCCCTGAGAGGAGCTTATGTCACGGTAATGCCATAGTTTTTGGAGGCTGGTAAAAGGCTTATCGGTTTTCTCGATTCGGAAAAAGCGCATTTGGTTCAGTATGAGAAATTGGCTGCAGCTGTGGTAGTGCCTTCTTGGCGAATTTGTCTCCCTAATTAGGAAAATTGGACTGTATCCGCAGACAGACAGTTTGCTATCGGAATCTAGGTGTACCTGGATGGTGATGCTGGCCCGAAATTTACAGGATTTGGTTAGTCCAAGCGTGCGTTACATACGCAGTTCTTGAGCTACTTCACCGTCATTGTTCCGGTGTATTGTGTGCAGTTAAACAAGTGTCACGAGGTGAACTAGCAGACCTAACCAAAAACTGAACGTAATAAGTGAGTTTACGGTGGCAGCGGTTGTAGTGCTTACTGGAATAGTGCTTCAACCAGGGGAATTTTCCTGTGAATCTACATATTTCCACGAAACCCACCATTAGGTCAGTGAACGTTATGAGAATGGTCAATTTTGGAATTGATTACTGTTTATTCATGGCTTTCGGGAATATGTTCATTGGGTGTCGTCTCTGTCTTTAGTTTAACATGTTTCTCGTAATCACATAGGTAGGTGTTCTGATACTCACAGACTATCCTCGTTTGTTGTCGACCTCACCTCCTGGTGCTCTCGAATTGGGTGATCAATTGAACCAGATTGTGTTCTGGTGGAAGTTCTGACTTCCCAACTTAATTTGACTATCAGGACCGATTTTTTTCATGAAGGACTGCCTACCCACCTATATATATATATATATATATATATATATATATGACCAACCGCTCTGTTCTCATACAAACAAATTCAATTTCACCATGGTTGTTAGGCCCACTTTGTTGATGTCATTTACCGAAATCACAGTAGCCTTTTCGTTATTTTCAGGTACTTCTCTTGACCCAGCTGCCCAGTGTAACTGTGTGGAAGTGGGTGAACTATCTTACCATAACCCAGTAATATGTCCCGTAAGTTTCATCTTACACATCTTGGTGGTATTCGTTAGTTTCTCTAGACGCAGCGCAAATTCTTGCATATTTTAAAATTATTCCCAGCAAGGGTCATGCGAACAGGGTGATCTATCTGCCAACAATCCTTGGGTTGCGATGCTCCGATGGTTATGGAATAACGACAACGCTCGCCAAGTATTATGTGTTCGGAATTTCAGTTGTACTTTCTCATCATATATCCACCATAGCATTGAAACGTTCCCTAATATACTCGTAGTTAAATATAGGTGAGGCTGTAGACGACTTAGTATAGGGAAGGTATAGCCTAGAGGGTAAATTGCGAGTTCTTGACTAAATACTCTTCGATTTGAACTCACTTTCGGCCTTGTGAGCGTCTCCGTCTAGAATTGGACAACTTAAGACTACCCCATCCCTCGGGCTTTCTCCGAGTGACATAGTTACTGGGTACCGAAGGGTTCCACAATTAAATAGTGTGCTTCGCCCTGAATCTCGACATTCTGGTTATCGAAGTGCTTTCGGAAATGGCCAGTGGTAAACAGCGTGGATTAACTTGAGTTCCGAAAGGCTACTTTGTTGCCGTCGATCGTGAATCCATTGTCTGATAGCCTATGGGCTATGCGATGCACCTGCAAAAATCACTTTTAATGAATTCCTGTTTTCTATGGGTATTTTTGCGGAACTGATACATGCAGCAAGCGATGAATCGAGCGAATCCAGGCTTTTTCAAAAGGGAATCTGTCGTGAATGTAACTTGTTCACCGAAACGGTGTGATAATAATTTAGTGGATTTGCATCCATGTCTTGAAAATAGGTCTCGCATAATTCCTTTCAGAGGAGAACGTCCCTGAACAAGATTTCTCCCTGCATTTGTCTGTACCCGAATGTGTTCACAGCAGCGTCAGACTGGGTGGACAATTGGATTGTTCGGGTCCGATTCTCATGTGGTCTCTATGAGCCGCTGCCTCCGTCCTGATGGTCTGTACACATGTTAAAAAATGAAGACTCGAAACTAACGCCTTTTGAAATACATGTGTTAGCCTTTTCTATGTTCGATGATACCTCGAAGATCTAACACGATACGCGAATGTGTTTATTTTATTGTTGTGTGGAAGTGTAGGTAACTTGTTCTTGTTTGTTTCCTCTTAGGGCGTAAAGCATTTTTGCACTAGGTCCCCAGCCTTTCTCTTTCTTCTCACGATTTATTAGGGATATCCTTCCTTGTGATTGTGTGGCAGTTAAGCACTAGTGTTCACTGTTGCTGTTTTGCTGTCGATACTGATGATGGCCGACCCTTGGTAGTAAACAATAACAGTTCAGCTGCGACACCATTTCGGTGCATATCCCGAATAAAGCACTTGTTTGAGATACTGCCAAACTCGAGAAAAGGGCAGTGGGAAATCCAATGTTTGTTTCGGACTACCGACCTCTCGGTCAGTAATTTCGCGACCTAATCGCTGAGCTGTATCGAGCTGCCGGTCAGTAGGTGACCAGGATATGCATTTTTTGCGCCGGCTCTCTCCACTCAGTCTATTTTCGAGGTTAATATAGCATAGCTGCACCCACAAATATGGCAGTATGGTCGTCTGGGGGAAAGACTTAACTGCCGTCGGTCAGCTGGTCAGTTGCTCAGCTGTAAATCCTGTAACAACGTACGGTGGTTTTAGCCGCTACACTTTCGTTCACTGACGATAGGCGGAATAAACGAGTCGATGGTCTAATCATCTCACTGACGTTAAATCGTCCTCTGTCTGGTCAAGCATGGTTAGAGAACTGCTATTTGAAGACAAGAGACAGAACGCAGTACAGCCATTGACTGTGCGGCAGGGCCATACCTGTCAAAGTCACTAACCATTGGTTTGTCTCGCCCTGGGGTCCCCATCAGGAGGGGTGGCGGCTACCAATTGGGCGACTTGACTGGTAGGAACTTTCATATATCTTCGCCAAGTCAGAGAATGACCATCTCTGTGTCGTTTCCGTCCGACGCATGACTGGGATAATGGTTTCTGAAGGGGCATACGGTCCTCTGGCATACTAAGTACGGGGCCTAAATAGGCTAACGAGGTCGAAGAGGTAAGTGAAAGCCTCGCGTGACATCAGTGGACATAGTGAGCTCAGGCGAAGTCTTGTAGGCTCATGTATATCCGCTGAAGTAATGCATAAAATACTTATAAAAGACAACCATTTGGAAGGGACACCTCCCATCTACCTTCACGCTTTTGTTACATTGGACGTTACTACCGTCTCGCGTCATGTTAATTTTGATTGATCTCTAACCTTCTGTTGAACACCAGCCTACTTGACGAGTTGAACGAAGAAGTATCTTCGCCCGTGTAGCTCTTTCGGTGGTCGCACCACCTGAAGCCGAATCGGCGTGGTGGTCCAACTAAGGGTCTGTGGTCTAGGCTTGTTCAACTATCCTTCATTCTCTAAGGTCTGTTGTTTCAGCATTACTTAGGATTCAGCTTTGTGTTGTGATTTCTATAGGAATTCGATAGGCCTTAGTTAAGATGAGGACCCCAATCACTATTCTTTTTCCAACTACAGTAAACTTTGTGTTCCCTGTGTTATTGGAGCAACAGAAACGAACATATACCTATCTAGCGACCCGACCAAACGGTTTATATGTATTCCATTAACATGGTTTCATGGTTTTGTGTGCGTATGCTCTTGGAACTCGGCGTTGTATAAGTTTTTTTGAAGCACATCCATTCTACTGCTCTTCAATTCAGGTGCATCACTCGGTTGACGAAAAACACCAGATAGTGCGACAGAAGGACCTTCGGACCTTGATGCGTGAAGCCAGAGAGCGAGTGCAACAAGCGCGGTTAGTTTTTACCTCCATGATGCAGCATATTTTCTTGATGGTGTGGCTCAGATCCCCCTCCTTTTGCACAGCCAACACATGGTCAGCATTGTTCCACAGATGCGTAAATGCGATATTTACGCCATTCCTGTGGAAAGGAATTTTAGACCGACCGTCGTAAGCGTAGTGCTGCCGCATAAACGTATCCGTTTGGAAAGAGTAAAAAAATTGAGTAGACAGTAGGCCAGAAAGGTCTGTAGAAAACTTCCTGCAGTGTTTGGGCACTTAAATAGAAAGGCGTTTCAGCATCGGTGCAGTTCGTCTGGGCGGTTCACTGGATGTGCGATTTCCGATTTCCATAGCTGACCACTTTGGAATTCTATCATTTCACACGAACCTGAACCCTACACAGACTATCGACCTATACTCCAATCCATGCCTACTGCTGGAGGCGGCTGTATTAAGAAGCTGGCGTTTGATTGTGCGACAGGTGCTTCAATCGCTTGCAGTATCCAACCCCGTCAAGTGGAATGGTTCGGCTATCAAGGCGTTCGCTCTCCACTATTATTCAAGAATGATGCATACAGCGACATGGACGTGTGACTTGGCAGCCGAGTATGGAGATAACGAAAGGCTCATTGTTTTTGGTGTTTCTATCCTTTCTGAGTTTAATTTCCGTGATCATTCCCGCGTTAGATATGACTTCAAACGGGTGTCAGTGGCGCTTCTTTTGTCGGTTTTTGTCTATCTTTTCGTAGTGAGTTTTCTCTTTTTCGGCCGGTTGGATTTTCTGCTCCCCTTTTCTTTCCACCCCATGAATTAAAGTAAGTTTTGTGATTGCGCATCAATATAACCTGGTGTTGATGTCTGTAGTGGCGATGCTGATGATGATGGTGATGTTGCTGACGACAGTGGTTATACATGAGAAGACGTATTGCACGCTAAGTCACTATTGCGAGAGGCGCAAAAAGCTATCTGCCATAGTGTTTGTGATAAAACAAAGTCGTATTCTGATGGTGAGTAGGTACTTTCAGATGACACTCAAAGGAGGATATTTGAGGAGGCCCAAATTTTGCGTTGGGTTGCATCAGGTAGGGATTAGTAAGAATGGGTCGCACCAGTAGTATGAGACAAATGATCTAATCTAGGGTCACGTTGTAATTCGCAAAAGAAAACCAGCCTTTCCGATATGTTTGTCTCGTGAAATCTTTGTCGCCTGGAGACCGGGATAAGTTACCATGAGTTGTCGGACCAAGAGCGCTGAAGAGGAGTGGGGAATGGAAATGCTTTCATGAGCTTCACAACTGCGGATGACTTAATGCTACATCGTGGTGCGATCGGCGTTCCCCTGCTTGCTGCATACAAGCGCATACAGGCTGGTGGCGAAGTATGAAAGCCATTGTGCTGGAGATAGCTCAGTGGTTTAGGCGCCAGCTTTCGGACCGGAAGGTCCTTGGTTTGAACCCCACCTCAGCGTCCCGATTAATCCTGTCTAGGCTTAGGCAACCTGGTAGTATCCCTGCCCTTGTGCCTCCTTTCGTTGACATGGAAACTAGGCACCGAAAGGGTGCTACAGCTGAACGACGAAATCCATGGCCAACAAACTCAGTTGCCCAGGTAGTTGCCGTCTCCCTGGATAGGGACTTCGGAACGGAACATATTAATGTTCAGACATAGGCAAACATGGCTCAGTCGTGTGTCCAATCGCGCTCATGCATCCGAGCTATCGCCTTTAGTGGATATCTTTCCCTCCAGCTCTCCCCAAGGAAAGTCCACTGACCTCTGTATTCATGTGTAAACGGCACCAGCTTCCGCCTTCATTACATAGTCACCCACTTCTACTTTCTCTGATCGTCGGCCAGCGAAACCCTTTCAGCCAAAACCACTGCACGACATGTACATGGTTCACAATCGCTGATAATGGTGATAATGTGGTGGGGCGGACAATTGAAAACAGGCTACTGCTGACATCCCTTTTATTTCTCACATATTCATCCTTTTACGTTCCATACGCCCATTTTTAGGAATATTTCCATTCGTCGCTGATTGCCATTCACTGCACCTAAATCGGCCACCAAGACCGGAGCAATTTTGAAATCACTCGTTATACTCTGGCGTTCAGTTCATCTGATAGTCTGCAGTCTGAAACAAGTTGGCCAACAGAGCTTTCTTGCTTATACGCTGGAATCGCTTCCCATGGATACGTGTTGTCTCTGAAACGAGATCCAAGGCCCAAATACAGTTATTGAACGGACTTCCCATCGGTATCTTCCAGTTTCTGTGTTCGACGATGCAGAAGCCGCTGCGGTTGATACTATTTTAATCCATTGGTTGAAGGTGTCTCCTTGGATACCCCTTGACAGTCGTTTTTTCGCAGTTCGCTTGGCAGTGTCTGAAAAACGCATTGATAATTACTGTCTGTCGAGTGTGGCTGCTTACGCCCTGACAGATTGTAACACTGCTACTCAGCGACAGTTTTCTGGACGCTTTGAGCCGTTTATCACAACGAAATAAGACCTCAGCTGCTATTGTGTCTACTGGCGGTATGAAGGCGCAAGTAAGTAGGCTTAGTGCCGCTGGAGCTCAACTTTGTGACCTTCTTGGACTGGAATCGAGGACTACGGGCAACTGTGGACGCCTGCTGCAGTTATGTGTTGAGTCTTTGCGGCACTAACCCAAACCGCTTCGTCACATGGCTACATGTTCCTCACATGTGACCCGCCCTCAAACGAAGGTAGACCACATTGCCATCAGCTACAGGTCACACGTGCTCCACTTTTATCAGTTACTGATAAAAGTGGAGCACGTCTCTCGGACCCTAATGTGAAGCAAACCTACCAAAATCACCTACTGAATTCCCTTTCCTTCAATATTTTTGATGTTGACTCTTACTGAAAAGTATTGTCCACCACCCTGCAAGATGCGGGTAGCTCTCCTCATAAAACGATATCTCAACTGTATCTCGAGCGACACTGTGACCGTTCAAAGCTCGGACTCTTGAAGACAGGACTCGAGAAAATCAAGCGATATTCCGGCTGAGAAGGGGCTGTGTGGACCACATACTCACACTGCGTTAAATGTTAGAGCAACGACATGCGCATAAGCGCCCTACAGTCTTGGTGTTCCCTGCCTTCAAGAGTATCTTCGATTCCGTTGACCGGTTAGTTCTGTTTAACACGCTTGGGTGTGTCTCAGATGTTCATGAATATCATACGCTTCTTGTATTCATATACTTATAGGCATGTGGGAGTATATCAGGAACTCTCCAAAATCCTTCCAACGAGCAGTGGTATCCGACAAGGGTGTCTACCGTCTCCTTTCTTGTTTACTCTCGTCATTGATGAGACAATTAGGTGAACACTAGGTCTCCCGAATCCCGGTGTTCATGTCTCTTCCACAACCTTGTCGGTACAGAATATGCAGACACTATTATTCAGACCAGGAGTAGAGCGACGGAGTTGGAAACGGAGAGGTTTGGAAGGCAGGAAGGAAGGATTTGGACTTTGCTGCCTTCGACAAACTTATATTATCCATGGTAGCAAAATCGGTCTTCAGTATGCGGATAGCCGCACTCGATCGTCGCACACTCCGATGAGAGTGGAGTGTTAGGGTCAGCAAAACGAAGGACGGTATAGAACACCGTCTCTTCCAATGGTCAGGACAGAAAATGTAACGGGCGAATGCACATCGTTAGCACAATGGAGAAATCAGCAGGAGCGCAGACCCCTAGAGAACTCCAGGTGATTATCGGCGTCTCGGAAACAACACTTAATTTGTACTTACATGCCCCTAACTTTCAGGAAGGTTTTGATTTAATTTCCCAAACCTGGGGCAGTCAACCCGTGGAAGGTTTGCCAAGGTGACTCACATGCTACACCCCGTCAACCTATTTCGCATAAAATCACACGTGTTTGAAGTTATCCAATATGCTATTCTTAAAAACAGTGGCATCTGAGCCAAGGAGGTGTTGGCTGACCGCCGGAGGGTTGCTTGATCAAAATCTAGTCAGGAATTTTGAAGAAAATGGACTGTTTGGAGGTGATTAAGTAGCTAGGGTTAGAACAAAGCTAGACTTAGGAATCAGTGCTTGTGAATTTTCCTGGATAAAAAAAACATCAGTAGATAAGCCAAGATGAAAGACTCGAACTGATTAGGATGAATTTCTAAAAGCATAGGACCGCAGAGATATAATCTCAGTTACTTGATTCTGGAAATGTTGAGTTTGACATGGAATGGTCTACACTTCATGTGGCAGTGTTGGGAAAATAGAAACGGATCAACAAAGTCGGGCAAAGTGGTACAGAGTTGTGAGGGGAAAGAAAAGAAATGGATGCGAAATGCTGTACAAGAGTCTCAGCTATTTTGAATAGGAATTTCGGGCTTGTCAACTGTGAGACGTAGTTAAACTAACATGGCTTAGTCGAACTCCAAAAGACTGATTCCCGGTTTCGTGGTTTTGTGGCTGCTAAGACACTTTGTAAATAGTGGAATCTGCACCCAGTAGTTTGTTCACTCGCCGGCTTTCGGTCCTCACTTCAGAGAGACAGCAGCTGAATGCAGATATCATTCAGGCCACGAAAAGGATCAGCTAGTTTCAGATTGTGGGTGTTAAAGCTGGCTAACTGGACCGTTTGGAGTTCAAAATTGTTCTGGAAGTACATGAGACGATTATTGCAGACAAACGCAGAGATAGGGCAAAATTAAGAATAAGTTTTGATGCTGGGATCTGGGGAGTAATTACTGACAGTATGTTGGGTTATGAAAGAAAAAAAACGTAGAGAAATAGTCGGCAGCATTGGTGATGCTGCTGCAAGTAGCAAGGAAACTGACCCGCGTAGGAGCGTGGCGTGATATCGTTTTCAGTTGAAGGGTCATATGGAGCTTGGGATGCTATCACGTGGATGATATGGGCCCTCAACCAAAGCTTCTGGCTCAAAAATGTGGCCACAGGTTAGTGGGTGACTCAAAAATCTCCTGGTTATAATTTTCCCGTGACACTTTACCACAAGATATGGAAGAATAGGAGAAATCAGGCATCTCGTTATGTCTATCTCTAAATAGTTCATCATCATTGACGACAACACCAGATGGGAATACTGGTGCTTCACTCCCGTGCAATTTATTCGAATAAAGCCTTATAACGGAAAGAGAAAATAAATGTGACAGGGAGGGGAATCTAGAGTTAGTCTATCACAAAACTCTGAGATGCCTAAACATCTAACATTCAGTCAAACAATCTGGATGCAAATTGACGGCGTGAGCACCACTGGCAGTCGGTAATCGCCCTATCACTCAATGTCTCCATCCAAGCACGGGGAGGGTCACATGGACCTCCCTCTGGGAGATGAACTGCACCAACGGCACACAAACTTTTAATAGTATCCTTCAATCCTTCCTGTCATGTCATATCCTATCCATCTGTTGGTATCCGCCACTCCGAATTAAGCACGTAAAACGACGCTGTCCTCAGCAGGCGATAATTGGGTATGCGTAACACATGGTTCAGTCACCTTAGCTTGCATCACAGGATGCATTATTTGACTGAAACACCGTCTTCTTCATCAAAATCCCCTCCCGATCACCTCATCCCGAATTTGCTGCTATCAGCTGATTATAGCTCTAGTTCTGGGACATCGGTAGTTAAAGATCCGAGAAATTTTCGGATCCTCGAACCGAAACGGCTAAGCCTTACAGCCATACAACATTGCAGCTCGCACCGTAGTCTGATGTACGCGTCTTTTGAGGCCCACTTTTTTGCCTTCTTGATGCTACAAGTCGCACCGATTGGTAAAAGCAATTCTGGCCTTCAAAATTTGTGCGTTGGCCTCGTCTGTCACGGTACTATCAGGACTAACGCAAATTTCAAGATACGTATGATGCCCCACATTTTCCAGTGTCACTCCTTGACTTTTTAGAGGCATGTTCGAAGAATTTGCACCTTGTAAGTCGGAAGCAAAAGAGTGGACTCCGTTGTCGGACACCAGTGCTTGGAGGGATGCTTTTCGAGGGTTCTCCATACATTCCAAAACACCCACAAGTATGCGAATACAAGGACTTTATGATGCTCATGAACTTTTGGGGCATACCCTGTTGCACAAGCGCTTTGAGAAGAACTAAACGGTAGGCGGAATCGAACACACTCTTGAAGTCAAAGAACTCCAAGGCTGAGCGATTGTTTATGTGGTTACTGAATATGGTCGCCTGCAGGCCTCCTCTTCCGTGTCTGAGTGGGCAGATGACCGCAAAATATTCTAGCGCTTCTGTGATGCCCTCCGTACACCAGATGGTTTCACAGACATTCTGTAACTCATTCAGATCTCAATTTTTGGCAGTGTCCCGTGTCTCGGACGCTTATCGAAGAGGTAAAATTTGTCTCTGAAGTTGACATAGGCTCCTCAGTTGTGTCTCCTCAAGCACCTTGGGGGTGACAAAACAATCTATAAAAACAGTGTTGGTGGTTGATAGGTATTCATTGCGTGGTAACCCTCTGTGCCTTATGTGGATCGAAAAAGATGACAAAGAGCATGCTCGAGGTGGATTGGCTGGAGCCTTCTTTTGCTAGTTGGCTTCAATTCTGAGGCCGTTCGGGTTGGTTATCTAGAGGTGGTCTTTCTGTGTTATCTAGACGCCGGGATGGTGCCCTGTGGATTCGGTTCTGCTCAGCGAGGCTTATCTTTGGGCTTTTCACTCTATCTATGAATTTTGTGCGACAAATCCTGAATGGTGTACCCCGATGCACCACTGCCCTGACAATCCGCACTTTAAGAGTTTTTTAGTCAAGAAAATGAATGTGACTGTTTCAAGTTGGACGGCCATTTTAGTTTTCACTGTTTCTTTTGCGTAACTGTCCACACCATTTGTTCGTCGACGAATTGTTGACCTACGGTTCTTTGTCCATTCTTGGTCTTAAATGAAGTCGGGCGATTGTATGATGCTATTATGGGCAAATTCATCTGTCAGGCACCTCGCAGCTGTTCACTTGTAGCCTACTTGGATTAATGTATCCGCCCAAAATGTTCCGAAAGTCAGCTGTTTCCTTTTTTCCCAGAGCTGCAGAAAATGGCAGTTCAGATAAATTGGTATTGTCGGCTTTTTTGCTGAAATTTCTTCCCAATCACTGTAATATGGGAAAATCCGATTGAGGTGAACGCTATTCTCTGCTAGGTGAACTTATCAACATCCGACCCTTGCTGTTTGAGACTTGGTGAACTCTCACAGAAGGCATTTATGCCAGAGTTGGGACCATTTTGTATCAGGAAATAGGGTAGCATTCAGTACGATGCTGTCTCTGTGGAAAAACCTTGACCCTGTTAAGCAATTCGACATCACATAGCCAGCTGTTCACCGAATTACAACCACACGTCCTTTTTCTCTCCTAGGACAGAGGGCGATTGCAACACACCTTATCCTGTGTTTCAGCTTTGTTACCTCCGGTCGCTGCCTCCAATTTCTGGGCCATACTAACAATGAGGAGCCTTAGGTAGCTCAGTGGTTAAGGCGCCAGCTTACGGACTGGAAGGTTCGCGGTTCGAACTCAACCTAAGCATCTCGACTGCTCCTGTCTAGGCTTGGGTAACCTGGCGCTTTCCCAGCCCTCGTGCCTCCTTCCGTTGGCATGGCAGCTAAGCACCGGAAGGGTGCGAGAGCTGAATGATTTTTTTAAAACGATTTTCGATACTAACAAAGTCATGTGTTTGAGTTTTGGGAACCCAATCCACTTTCAAATGCACCTGTAAGCCCAAGCGGGTGCTTTGATAGCAGGTTGCCAACCGACTTTTGTGGGCGCTCTCTGTATAAAGTGATGCAAGTGATGCCATCAAGGTGAAAACAAAGCCAGAAAAGACTGACGCATCGGAATTTTTTATTCTGTTTGCTGATAATTCTGAAACATTTGTTCCCGGGTAGGGGCCCCTCCGCAGTAGCTATCACTGAAGCTTCATAGAACTCAAGGACCTTGGAGGACCCATCTCTCAGGTTACACTAGGAACCGCCTACTGGGGTCCTGTGCCGAATTACCGAATTTTGCAACTGAGACAATGAGCGAGACAGTTGAAAAGGATATTAGATCCCCGACTAAAGGCATACAGGCCTGTACGATGAGCGTGCAGGACGGGACCACCAGAACGATCGGCACCGGTTGGACCGTCGAGCGATACATGTTAGCTAAACTTATGATTTGTCAAAGACGAAAATTGTGAAATGCAAGGACAGTGGAAGTGCAATATTTTGTCGGCTGATGACCATGCATTTGTACTCTTCAGCCAGAGTAATCGAACTTGTCTCCCTGAGGACGAGAGGAATGAATAATCTCGTTTCCGGTAACTTGGTTCCACAGAGGGCTCAACGTATTCCAAATGAAAATTTTTGGTACATCAGGGCAAACCGTACCGATTTTTTGTATTTGAACATATTTCCCATTTCGGACACCAAGTGGGAAATCTAGCGAAGCATTCGACTACTGGGAGGCCTTGCCTAATCTGATTGCTTCTAAATATGAGATACGAACCTTATTGACTTTGATGATCCGGGTTAGTTTTTTTGCAAGTGACTCATTAGATGTATGACGTTAAAACGGAATTATTATTGCTTGTGAAGTATTTCGAGAAAACAGCTGGCCGTTCTTTTGATGATTGGGAAGACTAGTATTCTTTGATACATCAACAGAATTAGCCGAGATTACCCGAACAATTAAGACGTTTGGTTCAGTCCAACCTATTTGTACTTGGCCAAGAGTACTCAACAAATGGGGGCGTTGCTCCTACCAAAGTTCTCGCCATCCAAGCATCTAAGAAGAGTGATTTTCAGTTTCTGACCCTTTTTTTATTTTACTCCGGCCTGAATTTACTACACACTACTAATGTCATGCTTGGAGTCAGGTGGTTTTTTCTTTCATGTCACTTGTTCATTCAATCCAAGCCTAAAGTTTTACTCCTCATCAGTATCCCTTAGCTGACCGACGAATTGCGAACTTGTACTTCGTTGGTTTCTCGCGTGGTATGGTATAAGCTGGAGGTGGGAATATCTTACCGCCTTCCATGAGTTAACGCTAGAACGATCGCAAGACCTTATTTTTCAGCTTTGTTCATTTTCGAACCTTTCAACTTGTAAGATTTCGAGGACTCTCACCAGGGCTCCCATCCATCTTGTCCATCTTCGACGGTGACATTTTTTCTTAAAATAAGTAAACACAAATCCGCGTTCAAGCCTTACACCTCACATCACAACAGAGCATTCTTTTATTTTCCGGAATCGGGTATTAGCTTTCGTTCACATTAGCGAAAGTGTTTGTGTACCTGAGCTTTACGCCCGACTTCACTAAGATGTGAGATGAACAGTGCCTACTTCTCAACACTTAGTAGTGAAAATCCCATCTTATTTTTCATGAAATACCTGGACGCAGTCCGACTATTCCACTGGATGCAGGTAGCAATGCTCGCCACAAAAGTGGTTTCGTTGTTTGTGAATTAACAAATACGTTTTAATTTTTACTGTTTTGTAACGTCCAGCACGTGTACAACAGTATCTTCTTTTACGCTTCACAGATGTCTGTAGTTAAGGCCTCCATTTCTCTCATTCTTTCATTGACAGACAAAATTTAAGTCTCCAAAAACATAGACAAGGTACTGGAAGTTTTCAGAATTTTGAACAGCCACAAACAGTGATCGATTTGACCGAAGACTTCCCGGTTTCCAGTGACGCGAATGATGCAGTCAGTGACCCCGTTGAAGCTGAGAAGCTGCGGTTGCGTTTGGTGAGTGGTGGTCAGCTTCGTCCTCCTCATCGTGTTTTGTATCAAGCTGCTTCCGGCGAAACCAAGCAAAGTTATACTGCTCGAATCGGCCCTGTCGATATTGCTGGGGCAGCCGGTTCGAATACCTTGGCATCTCGCCTTTCACACCGCGCGTCTCTTTGCGATGAACCCATGACATTCAACCAGACATCACCTTATACCAATGAGATCGCCGAATATGCCATTGCCGGTGCCTGTTCCAATGCCAAATTGGGGTCTGGAGAGCAGTTTACCACAATACAACAAAGCCCTCATCCCAATGAGCCCTATTTTGATGAGTCAGGGGCGATAGTAATCGGTGACCCATCCACAGGATATCCTCAAAATAGATTAATCACTTTCCCTAAGCGGCAGTCTTCGGGAGTAATGGAATTTGGAACCACTATGAATCGTAAGCAGCAGCGACGCCAAGTAGTCCGTCGGTCACATGTTGCTCCAATTCAGTCGGTGCAACAGTGGTCTCCGCACATTACACACCACAGCGGTGAAACTTCGGTCGTCGGTCCGCCTTTTGTTGACTCTTCGAATTCACCGCTGGTTGACGATATTATTAGCGAACAGGAAACTGCTTCGACCAATTTGTTATCCACGCCCTCACAGGTGGTTGACCCCCGAATTTCTATGCTTGCACCACCACTGGGCTCACAGGTCGTGACAGGGGGCTCAGAGTCGATGCTTATCACTTCGTCTGGTTCCCAGATCTCCTACGACGGTAGGAACTTAATGGAGAGACAGGTCAGTGGGATTAATCCTGAGTTTTCTGGCATTTACAATTATGCGTACATTCCATAAACTTAGTTCACATTCACCACTGTGTGTCGAATATTTTGGGTGGAGTTTTTGTGAACATTAAAACTTAATCACAGTTTCAATTTAAAAAAAATATTGTGCAGGGCTAAGTCATCCCGCCCTAAATTAATGTCCCATTTTTGTGCGTTATCAGTATTGCGCTTCAAGTTAGCATCCAACGGAATTGGCTGTTCAGATCTGTCGTAGATGATTTGTAACGGAGATGAAGCAGCTGCACATTTGTTTTCGACGTTGCAACACAGGATGACTTGATTGCACATCAGAATTCAAAAGTTTGATTACCCAGTCTGTGTCATAGAAATAGGTGTGCATCTACCGCGTTGGGGCTAAGCGACAGCATTCTGTGCATTTTTACTACATCGCTCACCAAAGGTTTTGCATGTGCATTTGCCCCACAATTAAAGAAAACTGCGTTGTTTGTGGTTCTTCCAAATAGTGACACCGGTCTGCTATGCTTTCCATTCCTTCGTTCAAATTCAACCTCGTTTTGCGTGACCAAGGTCAACGTTGTTTTTGCTTGGGAATTCCACGTTGGGTGCGTCTGGCTGTACATTCCGCCTTTAGAATATCATCAGTTTTCTCTCTCTGTGTACTTCATTGTTTTTCCAGCCCCATCATCTGATGCCGCTTATCAATCAGCCCGTGATAGTTAACCGGTTCAACCGATCAGTTTACGGTGGCACCCATGTTATACGTGAAACTCAGGTGAGAATTATTCCATGATAACAGTGTATTCTGGGATGGTGGTCAAATGAAGCAAAGCAGTGTATTTTCCTTGTGTATCGTTGCTGGCATATGCGGTGGGATAGTTCAGGCTTATATATGAGCCATTCACCGGACAAAACAAATGCAGGCACAATTCTAGGCAGATGGAGGCAGTGTCGCATTGTGCTGACAGGTTTTTATCTTCAAAATCAGTAATGATCGTTGTTCCTACCGCGTGTCGGGGATAGTTGAGTGGGTATTGAATGAAAGTAGGCTCACGTAATCGGTGTTTTTATACATGGATGATTTTTTTACCTCAGGCTAGGATTTGGACGAAATCCTAGTGATACGATCATAAGATGTAAATGAAGGCGTGTTCCGTCTGTAGGCGTAAAAAGCAGATTTGGCCTCTGGCCTCTTGTTGTAATGTTCACTGTTTTTCATCCCAAGTGCTCTCATAATGGACACATCAACGTAGTCTGCTAACCAAGGAGATGCACAGACTCCATTTTAGGACGAAATTCAATTGAGTCGTGGTATTCACTCAGGTTCAGTATTAATCCAAGTGCAGATCCGATGCTACTGAGGAACATAGGCCTGAATTCAGTGGCCACACAGTTTCTGTTTGAGGAACCGAAAGTGGAAATGACTTCGCCGTTTGTTGTACCTTTGTTAGCTCTTCACGGGCGGTTTTCCTGTCAGTTGCATCTTGATATACTCGGGCCAATGAGGGACCTTTAACAATACAGATTATCCGAAATATTGAAGTTTTGCCAGAATTCTTGAAGTTCCCCTGCCATCTCTTTATGAAAACTTCTCAGAGATTACCTATTTTACTTTGGGTGCATTGCTTAATAATCTGTTTAGAAAACTGACTTTGCATGCCCTTTTTCGAGTCGCGACCTTCCATCCTGTACAGCGTTTTCGTTGTTTTACTTCTATTTATACATATGTTTATTAAAAAACAGGTAGCATCGTCCACATTTGACCACGATTTCACCATATGCAAACCGAACTCCAGATTTCGCGCTGTCGTGGGTATGGCTCTATTACATTCAATGTTCCACTTAAGCTAGGTTTAGTTGCAAATTTATAAGAGAGAGGAACACTGAAATAACACCAAGTAATACGATTTGGTTGATAGTAAGAAAATTGGTGATGGCCTACTGATCTTCCTCTCTTACTCTACATCCAAATATGCTGCAGCAGCATTCGGTGGGACTTTGAAGGACAAGGTAGCATGTATGCTTACTGGTAATTCATTTTTCTATCTTATGAAATATAGTATACCACGGGTACTTTCGTAAGGTTGTTAAGTTTCATTCCACCGTCAATACTACTAACACCCATATTGGACCCTGGTGATTCACTATCCTTTTCCAGACAAGGGTGGTGTGGTTTCAATTCAAGCGAAAACCGCAACTGTACGCAAGTGATTGACAGGTTTGTTTCGTCTAGTGAACGAACTTAACGATAACATGTTAAGGCTATGACCACTCTACCCATGCCTAGCTAGTCGATACACGTTCGACGACGTACAGAACGGTCGGAACGCGTCGCATCCCGGACCTGGGGGACATGCTTCCTATAACGATTTCATAGTTTTGCTAGCTGTCGGCCAAAATCCTCGAACGAGCATGCAAGCTTCGCTCCAATACATCCAAAGTGGTTTGAAACAAGCGCATCTACTCGGAAACAATGTACATCGCCCTGAAGCCTCTAAGAAAGACCCTAATTTGTCTGTATTTTTACCTATCATCTCTTGAACTTGGTGGTCATTCTTATACTACTTGACATTCTAATGACCCAGGATCAATGAAAACTTCAGGTCACACGTTCATAACGTTGCCCGTCACATGTTGGCTAAGGCAAGCCGGTTCTCTTTAAGTTAGCCGGTCATGTATTCATGCTGCTCATAACGGCTAGACCCACATCCGTTGTTCCTGCTCACAAAAGAACTACTGTCATTGTGCATTAGATTAACTAACCTTTGGCTTAGTGGAGTCTTTCAACTCCCAAGGCTTTAAGGTATTTCATCTGCAGGCGACCGTTTTCAGTTGAAACTGTCACTGCCTTTGCGAACATAGCTTCTTAAAGGGGTCTTTTAATTACGCAGTAGTTAGACCTCTTTAGCACATTGCAATCGGCTGTCGCAACGCAATTCAGTACCGACTCTATCCGTCATTCCGAACCAGAAGGCGGCTTCTAGTGTTGGCGGTTACGTTAAACTGTTTTCTTGAATCTGTGTGGTTGCAAACGGACCACATGATTTTTCAGTCTTTAGTACGACAATGGGGTAACGCCCCTCATTCGAAAGGTTCAAAGTCGTGCGTGTGGGCAGAGTCTGTTAGGGTCCTCAAAAGATTAAGGTAGCCGGTAACAGGTAGCAGCAGATGAAAGCAAAAGGAATATAAGAAAACAAGGGAATGAGAGCCCAACTATCAAAGAATGGTGGATAACGAATGTGAGTGCATCTTCCCGCAAGTAGAGTAGGAAAGCTTGTAATAGATCGTAGATGAATTAGATGAAGTTAGGAAACCTATCCCCCGAAATATTTTCTTGGAATGCTGATAGTTTCCATGACCCGACCTAAAGGTCCCACCTTGACGTGATGGTCAGGCTTGAGTGCCGCAATGATCCCGCGAGCTACATTGGCTGGAAATTCGTCCCACAAGGTGCAATCATGCCAGGAGGGCCGGAGGGTACCAGTCAGGCCATGGGCAGTGAGACCCCTCGTACCCCAACCCGGCGACCAGCATTTCCATATTCATGGAACCAGCGATACTGATTTCCTCCGAGGAAGTACGGCCCTGAAAACCTCACACTCCGATCGCCCAACGGTCGACTGTGGCCGTCGGTGCATTATCCAGTGCGGTCGAAATACTTTTAAAACCAAAGAGTCTGGGGCTGTTCAAAAGACACTTGCTGTGCGCAGCCGCATCAGGAGTGAGACAGTAATGCATTACTCCCTGAGCCCTCGAGTTAATTCAGCCCCCTAAACATGTCAGACTACTGAGTCACCAGCTCCGGACAGGGTCCTGAAAGGAAATCCTACTACCACCTGCCTCGCCAGTTAGACTTTTGAGTCAGTAACTTGGGTCAGGGCCTCTGAGCAAAACCCTATATTTTGCCACGGCTTTGTGGTTCAGACTTCTGAGTCAAGGGCTCAAGTTGGGGTGCCTCTACCGAACCCTCCTCCTCGGACTGGGAAACCTGTAACATCTGCCCGCACAGTTCTTTGTTCACCAATGTCCCTCCCCATCCCTTTCCCACCACAAGCGAACGTTACTGGATCATTTGGTTGTCATTGATCTGACCGATGTGCTTTATACACCCCGTTGCCTGTTAGCAATAAACGATATAACACCTTGCTAAATTCACGAGATCATTTCCACATACGAGCTTTCAACGTCCGTGCTCCATGTCGAATTGGCTAACAGGCAATGCTTGCCCAGACCCTATACTCCATTACAATTAATGCATGTTGTCTCTCTGAAATACGCATACAAGACTCAGGCGTGATCATACATCCTAAAGCGCCAAGGACAAACTCAATTCTTTCACATTCCGCTCTCCTTGTGCCCGGCGATTCGGAATCGATGACTCGTGAAATATATGGCTTGGGAGTTGCGTCCAGGCCCAGAGCCAAACGCGCTTATTGGATTGGATTCCAGTAAACAGCCGTGCTTGCACCGTTCGGTTATGCAGCCCAATCAAGCTCAATACGACCCAACTTAAGAAGCTTGTAGTGCCCCAACGGGCTGCAGTTATGACGTTGAGAAGGGTACTTCCTATCGAGATTTATCCGTGCTCATTCATCAAGCAAGAAGCACCGACATTATCATCCTTGCGGGTTCAAAGCTATTTGTCCGGTTTCTTCGATACGATCAAATGACCACTGGATATATTTGAGATCGCTAGCACTAATCGATGCCAGGAAATCCATACCATACGAGTACGACAGCGCCAGCAACCCTCCGATAGATTCTGGAACAGCGACACTGTTTCCAGCACCCAAAATTGGTTGTCTTCCTTGACTTGAAAGCTACCTTTGACTCTGTGAACCGTCAGGCACTCTGACAGTGTCTGTGGAGCAAAGGTGTTCTCCATAAATTCGTGACCCTCCTTAAGGCGATATATGCCAACTCCGCGGGCGTGTGAAGGTCTACGGAGAGCCTTCGCCTAAGTTCACCACATAAAGTGATGTCAGGCAAAGCTGTTTTCTTTCGCCTCTTCACCTTCTTCACTGATACGATTATGAAAGACTCACTACGAGCCTCTAATGCCTGTGGGGTCGCCCGGGGCGTTCGCTTACACGTATCGAGTACGCAGAAGACATAGCTCTTCTTGGACCCGACGCAATAGTAATGCAAACAATATTAAATAATGTAAATAATTCTGCCTCGCGGTTCGTCATGCGCTTCACACCTGCAAAGTGTAAAGTGCTGCTGCATGACTGGGTGGGCTCGAACCCCAACCTCATGCTTGAAAATGAGCCGATTGAGGCAGTTGTCCCGGTTGTATCACCAAAGATGATATTTCGGTCCGAATTGGGAAGGCCAGAGCCGGAACCTGCATCACCTGTGGCGTAGGCGAGTATGCGCTTTTTACAGCTGATAGTGATAATGGTTTCCCTTTTTCTGGTAGTTGGAACATTGTTTCTGGCTTCGTTTTGAGTCAGTCCCCAATCAAACGATACCATGAAATAAGAAGAGGTTTCGACGCTCAAGGGCGGTGTTTCTTTCATTGTAATATTACAGATTTGGATAGATTTCCAATTCGAACGAATTTGGAGTTCTTGCGTGTCAGTTAAAATTACCTTGAATACGTGCCATATTCTTCATGCCTCTTATGGTATAAAGGTGATATCCGATTGCTGGTCTGTCGTACTAGCGAAGCCCTAACTCGACACAGGCGGCGGATATTTGACTTCTGAATGATTTACAGTTCGAATTTGGGAATTATTTAGCCGGTGGCGAGTTATACATGCACACTACGTTTTTGTTCGACTTCCCACTACAATTCGGTAACCATCTGACTTTCTCCTTTCCGTCCCAAATCGTGCATGCAATATCGATATTTCAGGGACGTGTGATCGTTGATGATATGCGTGAGAAGTCAATTACTGGTCGGTCCAGAAAAACGGCCAAAAGCACATTTCGGCACGCAACACCTGTATTTCCTCGTAAGTTTCGCGCTCTATATTTTCAGGTTTCACCAACTTTGAGATAGTACTGTTTCTCATGCTCATGTTCCGTGATTAATATCATGTATTTCGCATTCGACTAAAGTTGCATACGTCTCAGTCATCCCTATCATTCTTACGGCTTTGCTTAACTGCTGCATCCCTTTTACGACAGCACTGGAAAGCTTAGCGAACCCGCCCTTATTTTATAGGCGTTAGTGGAAGAAAACTTCCTTGAACAGCCTATCCCTGCTGACCACCATACACAACCAAGCCAATTTCACTAATGTGCGTATGATTTTCTTCGTCGAATCAACCCTTCACGACTACCGTGGTAGTATAACTAGTTGTCGTTGGGACTGAGTATAACAGCCCATTGGCCCACGCTTGGAACCACAGTGTACGCATTTCTTTTGGATCCATGTGGGTCGAAACAGCTCTGCACTCCTGCAATACCCAGAAATGTCATCCAAAACTGACCCCCAATCTTTGCGTCGTGGTATATTCTTGTTTTCATAAAGTAACGACAAAGAGGTTGATATCAATCGGTCCAGGAACGGAGGGCGGTAACCTGCGGTATATTTAACGCATTTTAGAATACAGGGTATACGGATGTTGATAGAAGCGATGTAGGGTGTTTTGCAACGCGCATATTCATTAGCATTCACTAGTCTCACTTCTCATTTAGCTTGAGGTAAGATGCCTGTTGAAATGTTAAAAATCTACCGGGCACTGATGTTGTCCCCACGAATACCGACGAATCTGTTACAAGCAAATTACCAAGCTTGGCCAGTAGATCAACAGCCACCTGATTTAGAAGCAAAGCCGTTAGGTGAACCCACCCGATTAAGTATGATGAATGTCCTTTCTCATACCCTCCACGTGAGCTTAATATTATTCCGTTACAACCTTAATATCCAAGAGATTGAATCACTTCTGAACACGTTCAAGCGACAGCTAGATGCCGTTGATATCACGTCACTTTAGGATGGTTTGTTTTGTATTCTCGTAACACAGCGGAAGTGAACAAAGATCGATAAATGTATCTTCCAACCCTCCTTACAAAAAAATACTTAATTTCTTTCTTGTGGAATTTATCCGATTTATGGGATAGCGGTTTTGTATATTCTCAGTCACCTTTATCGAATAAATTAATGTTTGCAAATTCATTATGTTTGTTACACAAATATTGTCAGCGATGCGCACTATTACTTTGTGCAATGCACTCAGAAAGAAATCGTTTCAATCAATCGTAGAAAATCTCAGTTATAGAAGAACTGCAGTTTCATACTCCACCTCCTTCCCCGTGTGTATTCATAAAAGAGCGTGAATTAAGATCTCCTTCACTTCTAGTGCTGCTCGTTTCTCTCCAGATAGATTGTGACACATAAGTAAAGTGGTATCATGTTTCGTTCTCTTGACCTGTTTTCATCTCAATATTTTGCTTGGTTGTTGATTACGGAACCCATCTTCCGGGAACACTTACCGGGATCTTGCAACTTCTCACGGTGTCCATCAACTCGAATTTCATCCTATTGCATATGAACAGCACACCAAAATTTGTTTCATAATGGAAAATGTAACGCGGTCGAATAACAGTATAGCTATGACGAATGCGTTATTGGTGCGCATGGTCACATTCCATTAACGTAGGGGAGGATGAACGAAGGTTTGTAGGTTTGTCACAGGTGATGCGAGCAAGGAAGAGGGTTATGAACAAGGTTGAAGAATACCATAAAAGAGAAATTCATGTGAGTATCTCGTTAACACCAACGGAGCTGGAAAGTGGGTTGCATAAGTCAGTTACGTGCAATTTGGTGTTCAGGTAGAACTTGAAGTTGATGGAATTCGGAAACCACGCCTGCCTAATAAGTTCCAAGATAGGCGAAACCGGCAGTGAGCTGTCGAAGGGTTTTCAGCAGTGGTGCGTTTTACCAAGCTAATGACACAGCTTATGGAGTGTGTTTTTTATGGTCACCAACCTGCGTGCATGTTACTGTTATATGTTCTTGTTTGAAAGGACCGGAGTGCGAATGCCTGAGTTCGTATAGCATTGGACTTTTTGCACGGAGCGGACGGTTGCATAGTGTTTCAGAGAACCACAACAACATACTCAGAATAACCATGAACAGAGGAAAACCGCAAGTCGATTGTGTGTGAAGGGCTGTTCGTATTCCACAACCGTAAAAATCACGTTTTTTAATTTGAAAAAAAACAGGTATTCAGCTGGCCCCCAACTGGCCTGCTTCACTCTCCTGTAGATGAATCCTAAGCTTAGAACCACAGGCTTAAGTCAGCAACTCGCCTATACAGTCGGTCTAATCACTGCCGGTGCAACAGGATACCGGACGCAAGTTGTTTCAAATGGTGGGCGGGATCGGCTCTGGGTATAAGTGGTCCTCCCAGTGTCTATCGCTCTCATTTCTGGCACAACATGCTTTCCGTATACTGATGAACTCAGTTAAATGTAGAGCGCGCCTTGAATGTTACAATGAGGTGAGCTTTAGTAAATTGATAAGCGTATTCAAGTAATTGTTTTAGGTAGCCACTTGTATAAACATTTGAGGTGAGTGATAAGTTTTGCGAATCATTTCGATTGTTCACAGCGTTTCAGAATTTTCTTACGCATATTTTTGGACCTCATGTGTGGGTTTTCCCTTGTTGACAATCAGTATGCTCTTCCTTTACTCGCTGTCTCCCGAGGCGTTTCAGCTCCATTGCTGCAAAGACGCCACTCAGTTCTGAGAATCAACCCGTTCTATGCAGAGTTACATGCAATCGGAGAACGATAACGACGTTTAAAAGTTATTGGACAGCTAAACGACAGAGTGGTACTGTGTTGGCATATTAGTTTCAGTTTTTGTCCTCAACTTGGTGATTGACTCCTGAGCTTCGATTCCAGTCCGTCTGTTCGTCTTTTCCTTGCATGAAATTCTGTTAGCATTATCTCACTGAAGATTGGGACATTGGTCGACCTAATTGTTTAGGTACCAGCTTTTTGGTCAATTTCGAATTTGCTTGCCTTCACTTTACCCTGTTTTATTTATTTTTTTAGCGCCCAATTACTCCACGATCATACCGACACGCTTCACACACCCGATATCACAACACCAAACCAATGCTACCTTTCTTGCAGTCAACCGAAAGCCTTCCACAATAGGCCTGCTATCTAATCGGTCTACAGTGGTTTCTCGATCCCTGCTCAGCTCTTCCACTTCTGATCTGTTCGCCAATACTCTGGCGCATGGATCTGACTTTGAGTCAACGGAGACAATCGGTTCAGTTCGTCCTCCCTTTGTTTCTCACAGCATACTACGACCTACTCGTCTCTCTACAGTTAGAGGTTCCACAGTCGTTGCTAGCGATGCGGGCTCATACCCCTCCTTCTTGGGTACAAACGTGATGGATTCGCGCACGGAGTCTGACTTTGTTGATATGGACTACTGTATAGAGTCTTCATCTCTTTTATCCGCCACCAACTCACACCCAGCCCATTCCCCCGCCCTTACAGACACGTCAGAGTACAATAGCGAGCAGAATGTGTCTACGACTTTCGCCCACCAAGATTCTCGTCCATCAACATCCACAGCGCATTCGTTACCTGCGGTTGGTGGACAATCCATTGCCACCGGTGAAACAGTCCCTCCCTCTGTATCCAGGAATCGCTATTTTGTCATTCGACCCAATTCACTCAGACAACCTCCAAGCTTGGTATTGCGGGCCAAACGACCGGAGTCTTGCTCGCTTCCACACTCAGTCTACAAACCCTCAGATATGTGACACCATCCAGCCCCGTTTAAGTCTTTTCGCCGAATCTGAGTTCTCTGGAATATCAGACAACATTGTCTTCCTCCATCTGCCTTCCAGTCACAGCTGGGTTAATTCTCTGCCGATTAGCTTCATTTGGCTTCCGTTAGACTAGTCTGATGGATCCAGTACAACCAGTTTCCCCCTTACATAGACGGTTTCCAACAAGTGTGCACACCCCGTCTACCAACTGTTTGTCCCAACTATTCCAGATCGCCTGACTTTGTACAATTCCTACCACGATCGTCCGCTTTGTCGTGCACAACGATTGATCAAGTACTTTAGTTGGTACCAACGCACTGCTGAGCTTTTCTACGGATTGCCATTGTTTTTGTTTTTATAGGGGGCTGAATGGTAACTGGTCAAACTACGTGAATAGAGGTGTTGAATAATATTGGGCATTATACATTAGGTAATAAGGGACCTTAGACACTAGGCAGTACTGTTGAGATGATTGGTCGGCTAGTTGGTTAGCATAACCTTGCATGAACACTAACGACCTAGATAGTCTTATGCTAAATCCTAAAACTTGCAGTGGGCATCGTTAGGAAATAGTCTCCCATTGAGTTCACTTTTGGATGTAGTTGTTGCATTTCCACAGTAGAATGAGCTCTTGTATTTTTTATTAGTGGAATCTTGCTAGGAAAGCTGTCTGATCTGCTGGTCTGTTGTCCATAATGCCGCTTATTTGATGATATCGTGAGTCAGATTTCCACTGGTTCTTCCTGCGGCATCAACCAACCGGGCTTGCCACTAATTTAAGGGAGATGTTTGCTCCTCTGCTTTAAAGACTCCAACATGTTTTGAGAACTCTAGGAAAGATATCGTCAGGATACTCTGGTGTTCTGAGAGGAAATCAGCTGCGAAGTTGTTGCCGGATAGGTGCGGCCGTACGCCCGTCGTGGTCCTGAACGAAAAATGTGGCTTATTTTCAACTACTTGTAAGTAGCCTAATGCTAATGGCGATTAGTTCCTCCAAACAAGGCCAGCCGCGAAAACCCACGCATTTTGGTAACGAGCCGTGAACTTGCACTACATTAATAGCGCTGGGGCGCTGAGATAGAGACAGTGTGGGCTAGACAGACCATTTAACTCATCCTTCTGATCCCAATACGGTTGGATTTCTCGCATTCCGGGGAGAACCAAAAGTGGAAGTTTATCCAGGGCAGATGAGAGCGCCAATGAACCATTGCTCCCCATCAGATTGGAGTATTGGAACTTTTTTTTTCATATTTTTATAATCCATGGATAAGCTCTTGTAAGGGGAAGTTCAGGTGACTTCTTAGGAAGTTATTGTAGGCTATTTAATGAAGAACGTAGTGATTGTTTGGGAAATAAACAACATTGTTCTCTTCGCTCGTGAAGGTCACAGCATAGCGTCGTGAGGAAACACGTTAGGTGTCATGGTTCTTCAGTTTTGTTGCTTTGTTCATCAGGTATGGCATGAATATACTTGGTTAACACCTCGGGGACGTAATCCGAACCGAAGTACATACCTAGATAGCTTTAATACTCCACAGTGTGAATAAAACAAATGTCAGGCGTTTGTGCTAAAGCCATGTGGTTTTACCTGAAGGCATGACTTTAGGTGCGGTTGATGTGCCAGAAGTTTGCATTTGGCCCGTTAATCACTCATAAGAATTTTGGTAATTAGATAGGACAGTCCTCTCCAAGCCCCTCCGAATTGAGACAGCCTTCTCTTGGTAGCCCTAAGCAGTGTTTCCCATCAGCCGCAACGTGTGATGTGAAGCACCACCTTCGAATAGACTAACTATCTCTTTTCTTTCAGTGGTCTCTCGTGAACAAGGTCACGGTATCTCTTAAAAGTTGTATAAATACCCGTTACCTCACCTCTCTTACTGTTTGTCTAGCTTTTCCTACGGAACGTAAAATTTTCTGTTTGTGGAACCCCCAGGGAATCCCGGAAAACGGCAACCAGGGTAGGTCATTGAAACAGGGGCCTGATTTCGTTTGACCCATGTGGACAGGGCGAAGAAATTTGACTGAGTTGCCTGAAGAGGCCCGGTTTCACGGAGTAGCTCCAGGACAGGCTGCCCAGCCCAATAGCATTGACTGTTATAACCGTGCTTTGTCAATTTCATTACGCATTCAGCGGTCCTCTCGTTCATAGGGTCGACGCAAAATGTGCTTGCCGCTCTGCTGTTAGCCAGTGTGTCCAGATGCTGTGACTGGGTGATAAACTTTTCTTAGAAACATGTATGCAAGAGTATACCCAATTAATGAACATTTTCCCAACGTGAAAACATTTACAAGTAGACTTGCAGGACTTCACGCGAATTCCAGACTGTGTTGCCATTTCTGTTATTATCTGTAGCACATTGATTCAGATGGAGTGGCTATATTTCCCACTCCGGATGGGATAAGTGATTTTTATGAGGTGATCGTTCTACTGGATGTTTACATTGTCGCTATACTTGCTTCATTGTTTCCTTCCATCAAAAAACCTCTGTAAATCACTACCTACTGCCGCTTCGTCCAAGTTACTCATCTTTTAGAGGTCATTCTCCGACCACAACTAGTCGGGTTGTTCCTTGTGAGCGGTTTTCTTTCGGAGTGATCACTACTTTATTTGCTTCAAGCTTGTTGTATTACTTGTCCAAAAGATCCTAACTTTAAAGTATATAAAACACATGTATAGACGTAATACACTACTCATACGGTTGCTGAAAATTCTTCGACAGCCCACGACCGGTTTCGCCCTACCTGGGGCTCATCAAGTAGGCGCATTCCCCGAGTTTCCGCCAACCTTGTGTTCTACTTGAACTCAAATTGCACGAAATTAGCGAGATACACTCATTTGCAAACAAATTTGGTTTTGCGAGAGACTTACCTGGAACCCAGCTGAATCTCTCGTTTATGATTCAGCTGGGTTCCAGATGAGTTTATCGCAAAACCAACGTTGTTTGCGAATGAGTGTATTTCGCTATATAAAACACAGTTCTAATACCTCAACAGTTAAACAATGTCCGCCCCTTTTCCGAGTGTGAGCAATACCAACAAGATGGATGTAGAGATCGAATCCTTTTTTATGAAAGCACGCCAAGTAGCAGGGTTTGCATTAAGCAATGCAAAGATAGTGCTTTCGATTGCACATATCGTCCATGTACATACCCGAATCATACCGGAAACTTAAAGTTGATCATATGGTTAGTTTTTTCTGCATGTCGTGTTTGAACGGCGATGTATTTCGAGCCGCGGTAGCGCTTGTAATACTTCACGAACTTTCCCCGAAAGATTCGTGTACAACAGCTGGATGTTGGGCAGTCAACAACTGTCTGTACCAGCAAGCGTATATTCACTGGATTATATAACTAAAACGAGCAAATTTCGTTTTATCCTTCAGTATGTTGCGGCTGACTTCTCGCGAAATCGGAACTTAGGGTTCGGTTATTAATGGTGCATCGCTCACCTCTGTGGTAAGGGTACATTGCCGGAGCGTTGTGCTTAACTGCAACCAACCTGCGCGAGCTATTTCAAAAAAATACAGTTATTTTACTTAATTACTTCTACATTGAGACAGGTTGGCCAAACCATCGACAGACTATCTGCCGCCAGTACGCCTACAGCCCCTAAAATGCGAACATTTTCAACTTAAGTCAAGCCGTGTACACCAACAGTCAGCGAACTTTCGGCGCTGGCGGTGCAACAAGCAACACAGGAGTAACAACAGAATGGTTGCTCCGGATAGTTAAGAAAACGGTGATTTACGGAATGAGACATTTTAAAGTCAGATGCGAACAGGTCACGGCACAAGTACGTGCTCAGAGAAGGTCACATAGAAATCACGGCGAGCAGTTTTTGACATGCAAATAACCCAGAACTTGGGACTCGCCTTAGACTTCTGACTAGGCGGTTCAGCATGCAGCACAATTCACCTACCAAAAATTGTACAAGCCTCAAAATACTCTGCTTGAGCGTAGAATAATTACGGGGTGAAATCACACCCAAGTATTTAACAGAATGACATTTAGGTGTTAACGAGGTGCTCTGTACATCACAATCAAAGAGCTGTTAGCAAAAACCACAAAGAAGACCGAAGACAACAGTTGGACACATGCAATTCCAGGTAGCGAGATCGTAATGAGGCTGAATTCATACAGTTCAACGCAACTGCAAAAGACCACTCAACAAGCGAAAGCATCTGTAAACGCAAAAAACAGCGTCTTATGCGTGCTATCTCATTGCAAGTCAAAGCGAATTCACACTGGACACCACTACGCTCAGGAGCTGATAATCTATTAGGTCGTCCATCAGCATGCAAAACTCTAACCGCAGCCTTAATAAGTAATGTGTACATCAGGAAGAGTAACAATGCGAAGTCGAATTGTTGGGCGTGTGAGATCAAACATGTCAGAGTTGTGGTATGAAAAATGCGGTTCCCCAACAAGCGTTCATTGACTAATGGTGATCTCAAATTGTTTGACATCTGTGCCGACTGCAATTAAAGATTACAGAATAAAATTTATCCGTACTGAAATGAATTTCCATATAGACATGCATTTGGTGTGTTGAGTTACGTCTAACGTGCAGCCAAAAAAGCGGAGCAAATGAGAGCCAGTCGCATGAAAGGTAATTCTAATGTCAGAAATGCATATGCTCTATCACTCGTCATGAATCTCACAACAGCCCACCATCCCTCGATGAGGGGTGGATACTTGCTGAGAGGTCTTCTTTCACTGAAAGGTCATTCCCAGAACTTCCGTCACAATTGGAGTCTTCTTCTTTGATGCTGTCAAGTTTCAAATATTGAGTCACTGAGTGCATTATACATAGAGGTTTCTCCTTAATTATCAGAGTCCATCAACGTTGGAGAAGGATGACTGAACTCAGGTTGTACTCACTCCTCGGGTAAGGATGCTGCAAGATGAAAAGATGTCACAGAAAACGCACTCGGTTTGTTACTTTCATTCATTAGGGTTTCAGAGCAAAATATGATCCTAGAAAATCGTTGGGATAAAACTTGAGGCCTGTCGAGATAAGTAGGTATATCGAAAACTGGATACGATAAGTCAAATGCATTGGCAATCCAAATCACCACACACCTGTGAGCGGCTTATGGTTGAACAATGAACCAAAGTTTACTCCAATCAGATAGACTTCACCTCGAGTTCACGCTATTTTTTCTTTGCATCAAAAGCTTTCTGTAGATATTTGTACTTTGCCTGTTGTACGTATCTTTAAGGGCATCTGTTCAGAGCTTGCTAGTCTCTAGCCGCACTTAATTTTTCTCTCAGTTCAACGTATGATCTGACCACGACAGTCAGTTTCTCTTTCGTACGAGCGTGTCTAGGCTCAAACGGCTCAATATAGTTCCTATAGCTCTCGACCCCCCAGTGGCCAACGTTAGCTGAGCGTGTCAGCTAGGTATGTGGTAAGTTCTTTGGCAAATTTTCACAGCTGACCTACTGGTGAGTTCTTTTCCAACCCTGCTCTGCATAGCCCCTTGCTTCCAACCTTGATGCCACAAACAAGCCCGCTGATATGAGTTCTTGGGCTTCGAGTTCCTTCAACCTTGAGTGTAGGTTGACCTCACCTACCTCTAGCAAACCCAAATGCAGACGTAAACAGCACTTAGTGCACTGAAATTGGTGGATTCACTAAGCCATAGCTGCATGAAATCTGGGAGTTAGTGAAATTCCCCAGAAACTTGCAGAAAATTTCAATTTTTTATTTATTTTTCACCATGATGATGACGATGATAACAGTAGGAACAAGGAAGGAATATACGTGCTTCAGTTAGTTTACATAACACAAAAGTTAGGGAGTATTATCTCTACGACGTATGGGCATCGGGTAAAGTAGTTTAATTTTGAAAATGACTTTTTATTTCAACATTGTATTACCGTTAATCGTTTGTTTGTGTCCTCAATAGCTTTTCGAGAAGATATCCGTCCAGTCTTGGCTTTTTACAGCGATTCATACAACATTAGGCAGGAATGGGTCTTCAAATGTGTTTCAAGAGAATGAAGTGGTCCATCAATATTAGACCATCTGAGCCATATTTCTGAGATTAAATCTAGTTTTACGATTCCTCCAGGCTAAAGTCCTTCACCCAGATCTGAAGCTGAAAACCCGTGTTGGTTCATCTAAACAGGCTCTCTGAGATTAAGGTTAATTTTCCAATTCTTCTAAGCTGAACTATTCCACCCGGCTCTGCGGCTAAAAACCGTACCATGAAACAGAACCCAGGTAGCCGCTTCTATTCACTCTTTACTTCCAATGGTCACCGACAAATCGGCATCTAATGCTGGTTAGATGCAAACAATGCCCTTAGATGCGGTAACACGGTAAGTAAGACAAGATCTGGATTGATCATCCAGTCGATTTACTTTTCGAAACGGTGTCTGAATGGACACCGTTGCCAACCTAAGTTAACAACTGTAGGGATCGAATGAAACCAAAACAAACAACCTTTCCGAGTTCAGTTCTCGAAGTTGGCATATTCATGCATGGTATAACTTCTCAGAGTGTGGTCACCACCTTATAGGGGAGATTTATCGGTTGAAATAGCAGCTGGCTGGTAGCGAAATAGTCCATTACCGGACAAAGTAGGGCTTGATCTAGGCGAAATGCACTCTGTCTGTATTGCAAGACTTAACGCTGTTCTTCAACAATGCTACGTTTCAAGACCCAGTGTTCTAAGTTTAGTGACTAGTATTTGATTTTTCCACATTCCCTATGATTCTTGGAATCACCTGAGGACATCCTTTATGATCACCAGCAGGATCCTACAGAGATTGAGCCTTTTGATTTCTTTACAAAATGAACAACAGTGCTGGAAAACTGGTAGTGTCACAAAATATCGGCAGCCCTGTGAAGTTTTTTTGCTTTGTCAGTTTTAAAACTGAAGTGCATTCGCATGTCGCCATAAACAGTACAACGCAAACCATGTACAGTAAACGGTGGCTTGATAGATGAAAAGCAGCAACAAAATAAATTTTGTTTGCTAGCTTTCATGTTAAATAAGTTAGACGCCGCCGTTGTGTGAATTGTAACTGGTCTTGACATATTTCAGTGAACTGAATGGGAGTTGAAAGTCACTAAATGCTATTTTTGCAGTTTCATTTAGGAAGTTGTGTGCACCGCCTGCTCAGAAACAAAACCATTATATAGGCTTATTTGATTCAGGCGAATAAAAGTTCCCCGTGATGTGTATGAACAATGTTTTCTTCTCTAAACTACCTACTTGTCTCACGTATGTAAAAATTTTTTCCCCTAATCGCTGGTCATATTGATTGCTGTCTGCCGGAAAGGAAGAGGGAAATCCTTTGATGCTTGGTGAACTTGAGAGGTAGAATTTTTGTGACTTAGCCTATGGTAGCTAAAAACGCGCTCTATAATTTTTTGCGTGTGCCAAATAGATGAAGAACAATACTTCGCACTCAAATAGCGCACTTTGGACTGACAATTCTTTTGTTTGAGAAGTAAATGTTTGACGGCATTCTGGTGACCACTTGATGATAAGAGAATTTTGGTGAAGTATTGGAGAGGTGCGACGTCAAAGATGTGACCATAACCACATGACATCAATAATGCTTGTTTGTGAAGATTGTGCCCAGTATTAACCAGGGAATCGGTGGACGGATATTTCATCTTAACTGTTGTTCATTAATATCACGTGAGCTTTGATTCACATGAAGCAAGCAATCTGTTGGCAGATATGGGGGGTATTTAGCTCTGTTCCGTGTTCCTTAGCGTGCATTAGGCAAAACTGACTTCAACGTAACAGGGAGCATCGATTCCGAGTCCTGCAGTAGAACTAAGTCATTCATGTGACCTATGAAACCCATTCTCAGTGTTGACTGGCAACCCAATTACGAGAATTCCGGCATTCCACGGAGCCGACATCGTCGTTCGCCGCACATGATGGATTAGAAACTCACGTCTATCCGGGGACAAAGCTCTCACCCTGTCTAGCTGTAAAAGAAATCGTGGTTGTCTCTTGAGTTTTCTAAGAAATTAATCGAGACTGAAATTTAACGAATCTTTTATCTTCGCCATAAGACAGGCTTCTAGTAATCTCTGCATAGGTTAGTGCGGTCAGAAGATCATCCGTTTTTATGTATTTCAAATGGTGGTTCGCATAATTATAATTACTATCCTCTATGTTTCTTTATATGGGAATCTTAAGGAATCTTAAGGATCGATCTTAAGTTTCTCAAAAAAAATCCTAATAAAGTAGATTTGAACCGCTTGTAGGGTCATTTTTTTACAGTGACCTCTCAGCCGTGCGATAGAAGTTCTTGATAGAACAAGCCCGATAATGTAAACGCCATTAGTCCCAGTTAACTGCCAGAGTAGCTGCTCCACGTGAGCTAATCTTCTTCCCCATGCTTCCATAACTCTGAATGTTTTTATGGGCTGAAGAGTAAACATTCTTGGAGACATTATCCAACATCCATCCGAGTGATACGATTGGTTTTTCTGTCTGACTTGTAGCGTTTCTGCACTAAATGTTTACTGGGAGACTTCTTATATAGGCGTTTTTGCAAACAATAGCCTGCCGGTAGTCGTTTGAACGGGAGATGACAATGATGTGGCTGTAATATCGTTGTTAAGTTGAACAGGGCTGATACATCACTACATGTAGTCAGGAGGAGGAAGACATGAAAGTTAAGAACTGGCCGGTTAAATCCGTAAAGACGCTAAATGTGTCTGTTTGAATGTGTTTCCCATTATGGAGCTGTACGGAGAACTTATTGAATTTAGGCCTAGCGCCATAGTAAAACGGAAACAAATAAAGCAACAGCTCGTGAATTTTGCTGATATTTTCGGGAACAGAAACTGAGGCACGTGACCACTGTCATCTATCTATATAATAATAACCCTCGGAAACATAAAGTGTCCTTTGTCTGGAACTGGCTTCTATGAATGGGAAGTGGGCAGTCGCCATGTGTTGTTTTTCTGGTCCTGTGTCAATGATGATTAAGTACCTACTCTGTCACAGACTCATTTCTGCCCATTTATCCTGTAGGGATTTTGGTTCACCTAAAATAGCTAAAACAGATGCTGTAATTCATCGGCAGCTTTTAAAGGGTTTCATTTGGAGAAATTTGTGTTCGAAGACAAGAAGCTATCGTACTCGAAGCAGTGGATCATGAGCAAATAACAAAACCCATTATGGAATATTTTGATGTTGCCAGAAATGTTACTGCTGAGGGAGTTCTTGACACAATGGAGTTAAGTTGAAGTAAGTGAACCATCCCCGATGAATTAATCTTGAACATGTTTGCTACTGTTGTTATTTTAATTATTGTTAACTGAACCAAAAGTTTGCACTATTGTTAGTCTCCTTGGATAAATAATTTTATTAGGTTCACCATGAAAACAGAGCTTCATATTCTGCTGCGCTTTAATGCACCCGAACAACACGTAGGCTGAAATAATTTGCTGGTCTTGCTCCACTATTACTGTGGAAACGAATATACCTTAAAACCTCCGGCCTCGGTTTCCCGAGCTACTGTTGGAGGGAACGGAATTCTTTGCCATTGTTTTAGGGGGAGTTAGATCAAGCTCTGGTGTTCGCAATATAAGACATGCCCATATTATAGGAAGGGCTCATAGAGAAGCAGGTTTCCTAAAATATTGCCAACTCGGACGGTAACAACTTCGCGTGTTATGTTGAGATTGCTGTACTAACCACCAATGCAATATCCCTTATACGGATCTTGTAACAATTTAGCCAAAATTGGAATACATATACGAGCAATAGATAAAGTGTCCGTCAACTGTTCTTCTATTTCATTGCTCATTACATTACGATCTTCGCTAACCACACTGATATAATTCCTCACGTGAACCACCCAAACATCGGCATCTGCATGAGGGTGTGTTGGGAATTTGATCGAAATTCAAACCTGTTTCTCATCAAAAACGTTGCGCGTCGTTTTCACCACTAGTTTACTTCGAGATAACTCAGTGTTTGCGGCGCAAACATATTGACTGGAAGATCAGTGGTCCGAACCAAACCTCTGCTACTGTCTAGGCTTAGGCAGACTGGCAGTATCTCAACCCTCGTGGTCCTTTCGGGTGACCATGAGAGGTAGGCGCCAAAAGTGTGTTACAGCATAAAGACTTCTTTATTTATTTTGTAAACGCCGTTTACCAATAGAACGTACTGCGTCAAATCCCTGCACATCCAAGGTGTTTACGCTGTAAACGGGCATACTGGTTGTTAGCAAGTTTATACGGTGATTGAAACAAGATATCACGTCAGCTACTGTACTAAACCCTTGCAGGTAAGTGTCTTTATGATCTCGTCATCCCAAAAACTGGTGATTTTCTGTTACGTTCCGTCTAACACGTTGTTGACCACAGTAGAATAGTCACTGCGGTGTCATTCGGTGCAAAAGATCAGTGTGGCGCTCATTCCCGGATATCTGCACCGGATATACTGTTACGCTTGACACCATTTTCTAAAAACACAACCTAGGGCAGTAAGTGCCCAATACACACCGTCCTCTCAACTCTACAGTATATTCCGACGACAACTCATCCGGTGAGGCTGCATCACCGAGGTACCACAGCCCTTGACAAAACATTCTTGAGACGCCCTGTCCAGATACTACAGTACGCAAAACATCTGTGACGGCAGAAAATTTTGCGTCCAATTTCTTTTCCATTGCACTTATATAACTATTTAAAATCGCAAACCACACTTTATCATATTATAAACTTTTACTTGGGATTTTCAGAAACCAAGTGACTCAATGAAGATATTAGAGTGTGCTGGATGAATCACTTATGTTGCCAAATCACCTTGCGAAAAACCACCCCCATATCAAATAAATACAGAATGCAATTTCCACCTACAGCGAGCGTACCGCGAGGAGTTCGGTATATAGACCTCAACTTGTGTTATATCTTTACATTATGAAATCAAAGCCACTGAGAAGTAGAAAATGTCAGAAGTCCACATAAAAAACCAAGTTGAGCGACACAACGGTGGCACTAGGGCTGACAGAACTTGCAGCTAGCCGAAAATTACAGGGAAAATGCAGCAAACTAGGTATGATTCAGTGCTGAACATGAGTTTCAAACCAAACAGCTCCAAGTGCATCGATTTATGTGTCTCATCCATTATTCAAATATAAGCTATTGAGCCACTGAGAGAATTCTGGAATCGGTCGATAAATAATCTTTTTAGAAAAATATAGTAAACCCACATTGGTTCCAAACGTTTCCAAAATGTATCCAGTCCTTCCGATTTTTCATTGCTCCGCTGCCTTGGTTTGATGACAAGCTCTCACACCAAGTTGCTGACGTCGCATTAGATATATCAAGGCTTACATAACTGCCCTTTTTCCATCACCTCGATAGCCCGGGGGTTGCACCGCCCCACAGCAGTGCACAATAGAACCTGACAGCTTTAATAAGTGGAACATTCAACAGCAGAGCTGATTTACCGCTGTTGAGTTCATGTACTTTCAGTCTGGCGGATCATCCGATTGTATGACTATCCGTTAATGAATACTTACGTTGATAGTAAGCTGATGTTTCCGTCAGTTATTTGTTATTGACATCCTACATAAACATGCGAACCCGGTGTTACAACTGACACTCCGATTTTGTGGTAATACCGAATATGACTTTGGAATAATGCCGACGAACCTGGATTGCTTGTTCGCCAAAAGAGGAATTTTTGGTTTAAACTGGTAGCGGAACGAGCAGAACTCCAAGATATGGAATTGTTTCGGATGGAAAAAATGACAATACTAACGGAAATTCTTCTTCATTGAGAATGTGCAAGAAGCATTTTCGCACATAATCTAGTTGCAAGAAATCGGAAATCTAGTCGCCGAGACTCTCACTAGGGGCAATATGAGCAACCACAGACGGGTGCTTTGGAATTCCACATCAAAAAATAGACGGAGTTGTAATGTAAGATACGGTCTTGAGACTTTGCTTTCGTGCATCGCAGTATAGAATATAACATTTCGTTTTTGTGTGTCTTATTTCAAGAATTCATCATGACATGTTCGATTTCATCCGCCGCTTTGTGTTTTTATCCGTTATGCCATTAAAGCAAGGACATGAGCCCTTCATTTCTGCAGTTGGCCGAATCATAACCAACCAGGTCGAGATCTTTTCCGAATGGTGTTATTCTTCAACTTTATCTTCAGCGAAGCAACACAACCCGATCAGGGAACTTCCGCGGTCTGCGCATCCACTAGTTTTCGGGTAGCCAACAAACCTCCATTCATAAGACTGGCTGGTGTTCTGTTTGCTGTGCTTGGTGAACAGAACGACAACCGTCAACAGAACCTGAGCTACCGACATTTACCTCAACGGTATCTACAGAAATGAAGATAATTAATTTGGTATTGACCGAAGCAGCGACAGTTAGTGTGTATAGCCACCAGCATAGCCAAAACTTTTAACATGGGGGAATTTTCGTTTTTGAATGCGCATCTACTAAATGGACATTTGTTCTAGTTGAATGGTGTTTTGCAGTCTTACATGCAGAGGATCATTCCCACAATTCACTGATCTCGAAGCTACGTCAGTAACGAATTCCGGTGATTTGGTCACATATTCTCAACGATCCACGGACCCAGCGAGTGTGCAGCTGAGTGGCTCGGTTATTAGTAAAGATCCACTTTGTGAAAAGATATGGGAAACTAGGGCTTTTACTGCTTCCGCGTGAGGATCATACAAGGGCCACGAATATAGGCATACAGTAATGATATACACAAATTTCAAAGACGCAAATGCATGTTTGTTAGATCAACGTTTGTATTCTTGGAGATAAGTAGGCATCACCAAAAAAAGGAAGTCGGAAATGTACATGGTCTACGCAAGTAGGTGTGATGCGTGATTTCAAGCCGTTACTGACAGATCCAGGAAATAGCCGACCACTGGTAAACAGTCAGTCCATCGCGATAATACTGATCCATGTTCACGGAGGGATTGTTAACTGTCAAGCAATGAGTGTGGACCTGAATAAATGCTTTTGCCAGACTATAATTAGATCCAGAAGAACTCAGAACACGCGTCCGACGCCTGTGCGCCTATTTCGTGAGTTGTAAAAAGCATAAAAACGCTCATGTGACTGCGCCCTTTAAGATCCAGCCGTTTTCTCATGACTTGGTACCACGTTGTTGTTTAGCAATTGCGTAATCCATCCCTCGATCACGTCTGTAAGCTTTACACCACACGAGAGGAGTCCCATGAGAAGTCTTTTCAATGGGGCCGTGTGATCTGCACATTGTCCCGACCATTTCAAGGTCGAAAGTAATAGACAAACAAGTGACCTGCCATCAAGCCACTAAAACACTAAGAATTTGAAACATACTTAACGTTGACTAGAACAACTAGAATGAGTACCATTGAACCAACGCTCAAAGGTGGACCCAAAGATTTGCTGCAATACGCATAAACCAGGCAACCACTCACTTATTCAGTAAGTAAATTTAACAAATTCATTGGTCAGCTACAGGAGCGTACATAAAGAATGCAAACAGGGATAAACTTGGCGTTCAAACAACCAGCCTTGTCATATCTAAATAAAAGTCACTTGCCCTATCAAGCAACGTTGCTGCTCGCTGACTTCTGAAGTAGCGTGGTCCACGTTGAAGAGTAATGAGGTAAAAATTGTCGAGCTGTCCCGGTCCCTTTTAGAGGGTCCATATTTTACCCACGCAATGGTCCCTCAATGAGGTAGATACCTACTCGAGGGGAGTCCATTGTACGAGATTACCATGGCCTACTTGGACAATATCTGCTATGTTCAGACGAATTGGGTGGCCAAAGCATGAACGGAGATGCACTATTCACATAAGTTGGTTGTCAGCTCAACGCTCGCTTATGGTGGACTATCTAGAGATTCAATATTGAAAGGTTGAAACCATGGGAAACTGTGAAGATTTCTTCCAAAAATGTACTCGGTGTAAGTGCTTAGTGAATGACTGCGTCAGTTCTTAACACACTTGCAACTGAGCATCATACATTCTTTACTGCCAGGAGATAAGATGCACACCGTCATCTTGATTACATGCCACAAACTCATCACATCGAATATTGTTAGTTGTGACAAGATCTCTCTCTCTCTCTCTTGTTGGGTATTAAGAGCGCGTTCTTTGTAACGATCTTCGCTTTAAAAGTGTCTCACTGCACCGACCTGTACACATCGGTTCGGTCATGTTAATTCACAATCAATCGACAAGACAAGAAACAAACTGCCAATCCCCAGTGTTTCCTTCTGTTCTAATCCGAGTAAATAAATACAACGCGTCAACTGAGTGCTCAGTATATTGCTCATTAGTATTTGTATTATTACGAGAGGACAGAAATGGACATTTAGCGATCCACCAACACGAATGTGAGAAAATATTCACTGATATTGCTTCAAAACCAAACGAGGGTAGAGTTTGCATGCGTTTTCACTGGTGATTTGCTTCACCGTGGTCACGTCAACGCCCTTCACTTCTGCGACGAATTCGCACACCTTAGTGACTTCTGCGGGTTCATTGCGATCCTGACGATGTAAAATGGCAATAAGTGGCTCAGGTGGACATTTGGCGAAATTGTACATGGTAGATACAGCCCAATATAAATAGAGCAAATTACACAGAACTGGGCAACGTAGTTCGAGGTTTCTGATTAATAACCTGATCTGCAAAATCATCCAAGACATTTTCCCATTTCTTGAAGCGCCGAAAATTTATTGTTTGTGACTGCAGTTCAGAAGTGCCACGAGAGACGGGGGTCAAGCCCAAGCCAGCATAGCTCATCCGAAAGCAGATTTGGAATTTTCACCAAATGAAAATTTATGGCAAAAAATCAATCAGAATTAGGAATCTTGAGATTCGCTTGGTCAATATTCATGAACTGAGAAGTTGACCATGCAGATCAGAAAAAAATGTAAGTCGACAAATGTTTGGCTCTGGTATCGAAGCGAGACAAATAAACGATATTTCAGAGGGAAGCTACGTTCAGGAAAATTACTGGTCTTCTGATATGTCACTTGAATGAAAATTATGTAAACGAGAGGGATTTTCGGGACGCTTACTTCAGGATTGACACCCAGCACAGGCGAGTCAGTCTCCAACAGTAGATGCGTTAAAGGGACGGCCTTCACGAGTTCTTGTTTCTAAATTAGGAGAGGGAAATCAACTGAGCTCACATTGTCGTGTTTTTCGGCTATTTGCATCAAACAAGTAATGTCACAGCAAACGGACTTGTGAAACTAGTTGATATCATATGGAGGCAAGATACTGGAGCTACTGAGTTGGAATATGAACAAGCGTATGACATTAGTTCGGCAAAAGATAGACGGCAAAAAGATACTGAGCACGAGATACTAACATTCTATTCGCTTTCAGATGCAAAACATGTCACGCTTATAAGACAGAAGTGTAGCGGCAAACAAGAAAACAGAAAGACATATTTTCTGGACGGAATCCATAACTTGTGAGGTCTCTCGAATACCTTCACGACGGGTTTTGCCACTCTTGGAGCTCAACAGGTGGGTGCAGTACCCGAGTTTCCATCGGTCTTGTGTTCCGTTTGAACACTAACTTGATTAGTGTGCCCCGTCAAGAAAGTATACTGAGATACCGCATCAAATGAAACATGAGACGGCCTTTGTACATGTTTGGTTGAAAAGTATCATAGACGAGAGACTCAACTGGGATTCAGCTGAGTGTCTCGACAATATTAACTTTATTTAGAAGTGGGTTACTTCAGTCAAAACGATGTATTTTTCGAAGAGCAGGTGAGGGGGCTGGTTCATGGCTGGATAAGAGTTTCTAATCGATACTTTCTGCGAGCACAACGCCGTCTGCCTGTGAGAGGGTGGTAAAGGAAACGTAAATTGATGCATGTCTAGAAAGCATCCAATCGCGCCGTTTTCCTTTCCAATCCCCCGGGTTGTCGACAGATTAATTCCATTAACCGTGTTAACTTGATCAGGATATCCGGATTGTATATGTAGACTTCACATGAACCGTTGAAAACGTAGAATGAAAGCGAGCAAAGTTTTACACATAGCTTGGAAAATCTACCGATTGTTTGGCGCACCACGTTGACAGCTTTTTGAGGACAAATGTTTAGAAAAAGCGAAACACTAACTGATCTGCAAACGGTCATTCCACAGCTCTTCCGAACCTACGGTCCCTAAGCGCATAATCTATTTTCAACTCCTCAAGATATCGAAGTGTGTTTCAATACTACTCATTGGCATGTGCATCTGACCAACACCTCCGTTTATCTTTGGATCAACCTAGTCACATCCACCAGAGATTTCGGTGTTCCACGAAGATGAATTCGGTGGATGTTTAACAGCACCAGATGTTCTTCTAACCGGACACCACCGCAAGGGTACATGGAGTGGAGCACTTTTGGTGGCATGCAAACGTGGTTTGGAAAGAGCACTCTCCATTAGTACCAGAAATATATGTACTATAGGCCACTTATCAAAGGAAGATGATTCTTTGAAGGAAATACTGGCAGAAAACGGTTCATTACAACAAAACAGATTTAAACAGACAAGTGGACAGAATTATGTGGTCACCTTTGGCCACATAACAAAGAATACTAGCCAAAATATTAGGGTAACCTCGAATTAAACCTACTCGACCGCAGAGTTAAGGTTCGTGTCAATCGCCAGAAGGATTAGCTTACAGCCTAGCTATTGTCTAATCCTTGCTGTCCATGTTGCCTGCCAGTTCAACTACAGCAATCATATAATTTTTTTAATATTTGCATCAGCGGAACAGACCGACATCTCTCACAACCAAAAGATGAAAGTGTTAAAAAGATATTACGAGCTGGCCAGCAGCAAGCATACCCAAACTAACCGACCACGTGACTTTCTGGGTCACAGACTGCACGACATACATTAGAAACGGACCTATTCTCAAGCCCATTATGCAATCGGAACTTGAAACTTCTGGCGAGCAGTGATGCGATTCTGATTCGGACAGCCTCGCACACAAACCCACGTGTTGATTAGCCACCCTTCTCAGTTTAGGGAGTAACCTTACATCCTCAAGTTCCCTCCAGCTAAACAATGTATCGTTCCCTCTTGTTTGTTGCTACACCCATGTATTACAAATACTGCGCGTTCTGCATTCACTACTGATGAAAGCAAACGAAATAGTAACATCTCATGACTTGGGTCTGCTTGCCGCTCTATGGAAACGGACTGTGGAAACTCAGTGTCTGAAGCACCTTACTCCCACACAGGAGCAAACCTTGTGTACGAAAAAAGTGGGAAGTGGATGATGTATTGTGCAAGTAGGAACGGGAAAAGATGGTTTTCTCGAAGGGGGGAGGGGGCGAGATGGCTCAGTGGTTATAGCGCGAAATTACTGAGCGGAAATATCCGTGGTTCGAACCCGACCTCTGCATACCAACATCTGTCCAGGCTTGGGCAACCTGGGAGTATCCTATCCCTCGTGCTTCCTTCGGGTGGCATTGTAGCTAGGCGCCGAAAGGGTGTTTTACAGCCGAACGATTATGATATTAGGAGTCCGGATGAACCGGTACTTCACCTTTGCAATTCCAAAAAAAATTTCTTGGGACGATTAAAAGTAAATGAGATTGCAGGATGAAGTCTGAATCTACCAACTATACCAGGAGTTCCAGAATAGAAAATCAGATATTGTGGTGATGTTTCTAAGATCAGCATTACCAATTATCACAGGACCACACAAATAACAGTAGCTAATATCTATTTGGATCTTATAGGCTTTCTTTCTGCGGTTTAGCTTTGCAGGTACCCATAAAACCTTCACGACATGGCGTCTAACCCATAAGAGAAGTAAGAGGCAGTCGTCGTGCACCGGAGTTTTGTTCGGGGATGCTCGTAAAGATGCTGAATCAATACCACCAATAACGCCTTGTTCAGGCGCGATGCTCAAATTCTCTTATCTCAATGGTGGTGAAGGGTGTGTGCAATTTGATCTTGATATATACATCAAATATGTAGAGCCTTTTGCACCGACTTCCCATTCTCCTCATATCTTCAACTCTTTGCTCCAGAACTCTTTACTCTGAAGAACAGCATTTCGTATCTCCCAGAAAAAATCTTCGAACAGCATCCGGATTCTTTTCTTCAAAACGAGCAAGAACGTCTTGTACTCCATGAAGAGAATAGGAATAGTGGTGAAAATGACTCGTGACCTGCTACAACAGGTAAGCAAGTAGTGTTGATAATTAAAGTAATTCAAACTGTCAGGTTTCCAGTATGAAAATACAAGAATCTTATAAGAACTAACTCAGGAACACCACCTGGAATAGTTACGGTGATATACCCAAGACGATACTAAGAACAGTGCACCGTAATGAAGAGGACTTTTCTACCTAATTCCGACGGCGTATTCTATTAGAAAGGACCACCGCATACCGAAGCATATACTGATTAATTAAACCGTCCGCTCAAACAGAAAAGCTTTTTCTCATGGGAACAACCCTTGATTTTTGCCTCCCACAACTGGCTTGGCAAATGAAATTCATCAGGATTTCGCATACTCGTTTCATTAGATATTCCTCAACGAAGACAATAGCAGTAAGTGGGTGCATAAATGGTACAACCATGCAAACAGAGGGTCATATGTGATAAAAGGACAGGGTGATAATTATCACTAGAGTATGGCTCAGTGTAGTTAAGAAAACACCGAATGCTCAAAATTCGCTTAGAAGTGTTCAGATCTCATCCACTCTTTCAGCTGACGCGAGAAATTACTACCCTGCGCACCTCAATAAACATTGATAATAGACCGAGGTGAAACTACTTGAGGCGATAGTAAATTATCTCGCAAGAACCAAGGTGATAATGAATACGCGATGAACCAGAACGACTATGCGCAACGTATGGTAGAATTACCTGTTTACTTCGGAGCACACAAGGTGGTATGGAGAAGTAGAATCCCTCTTGTACACCCAACATGGCCACCGAAGGTCGCCCATCGAACGCATGCATTTGGACACGCGTTGCGCCTAAACGTTAACGATAGAAGTTAACAAAAGAATGGATGGATCAAGCAGAGAGGGAGGACGCCCGCTATGGATACATTATGGAACGTAACAATACGAATGGAATAGGGAAATCATCACCGACGACATGACTTCAGTGTTCAACATTGACGCTTCGATGCCGTACAATCATGATTTGTTTGAAAGCCTTATTGTGGAGAAAAGAATGAAGGTGGAAAGGAAAAGGACATAGTAATAGCCTACCATAATCATTCCGAGGTGCCTACACATCCAGACAACTCATTCAGGCAATCTGGATAGAAACTGACGACAAGAACGCACTGACATCCACAAGCAGCCATACCTTGAAGCGTCTCCAACCAGGTGCAGTGGGGAGAACGTGGTCCCCATCCTCGAGTAGCACCGACAGAACCCTGACATTTTATTATCTCTTTCACACCCCTCCGTCATGTCAAGGGTTGGCCACATCTCTGTTTCCGCCACTCTGAACTGGACACGAAGACAGCACTCAATTCGGCAAACTATGGTTCAGCATGCATAATACATGTCCTAACACATGCAGCTTCTGGTGCTCGACACTTCCATTAATGGAAGTCCCCGTTGCACAACCGAACACTCGATTTCTAATCGCCGACACCATCCCACACGAGCTATGGGTCGGGTGTTGGCGGTTCTCGAACACCTGAAGACATCTCACCTCCGATGCTCAAAAAGGCCAAGTCTCACAGCTATACAACAAAACAGACCGTACTGCAGCCTGATACACACGTCCCCTGATATTCAGGAATACACCGCTTCCACACCATAGGTGTCTCAAATTAGCGAACACCACCCGAGTCTTGCAGATTCGTGCATTGACCTCATCCGTCCCACTATAATCGGAACTAAATAAACTTCCACGATAAGTAAAACGTCCCACAACTTCCAGTGCGTCTCCCTGAATTGTAAGTGGCGTGTTCCGTGACTCCACGTCGGCGAGCATGACCTTACACTTTGTGGGTGAAAATGCATGCCAAAGGACAATATGGCTTTGGTCAGTTCATCCGAAAACACCTGCACCTTCTTCTCCTTTTCGAAGATGAGAAAGATTTCGTGTGCATATTCCAGATCAACAAGGTTTCCGTCAGCGGCCATAAAGACCTTTCAAAGACCTTCCAGCGTTCATCTCATTATCTCATCGACCACGAAATTAAACAGGAATGGGGAGACGGGGAACCCAAGCTTTTGAAGAACTCCCTGTATACTATCACAGGCCTGAAAGTCTGAGAATACAAACTTCCGAGGCATTGCTTGATGGTCAAGTGTGTCAAGCACAACAGACCGGTCAACCGAGTCGAATGCTCACTGGAAATCCAGTAATACTAAAACTGGGGATCGTTTGTACGTATGGCGTTGCTCTAGCATCCGACCGAGTGTGATGGTTTGGTCAATGCAAACCTTGTTGTTCGAATGATTCCGCCCAACGGTCGAGGCGTTTCTCTTTATTCAAGATGGTAACTCGTTTCGCTCACTGGTGGTTTCCGAAGACCGGTCGCACGAATCAACTGAAGTAATCTTCAGGCATTCCCGGCTTTCTGGGCCTCTTTCATTTCCTTAGCTTTCCGAGTCCACGAGACTTCACGGTCGGCTCCAGTCTGATATCCAGTGCTTGAGCGGACCTGGTAGCGCCGTACCACAGACGAAACTCCCAGCACCGTGCCAAGAGGTGACGATTTCGTCCCAGTATGAATTCACATGTGACGGTGGAGCATTTGGAAGACTCCAGAAGACCAGTCTGGTAAATTCGTCTAACATCCGGATCTGCTAGTTGCCAGGCGATTTGTCCGCCCATTACGCGGCCCTAGAAAAGGAAGGGATAAGTGACTCCGGACGAGCGCGTGGTCAGAATCCAAAGATGTGTTCCAAAAACAAGCGGCAGTCGGTCATTGATCCGCATCAGCGGTAACTGATGGCGGTGTGATCGATTTGAGTTCGTATTCGGCACGCTGATGAAGGACACCATGTGGCCAGACGACTTCGGATAGTTCGGAAGTTAGTACCGCATAAAAACAGTCGGAGGTCACTAGGTAGCTAAAGCACTCGTTCGCTCTATTCCATATGTACCGAGTCCAAACCATGTCGACAACCGAATTGAGTCTCAGATGCGCTAAATCTGCCAACATGTGCATTCAGATCTCCGGCAACAACCACAATATCTGAGTCTCCAGCTCGCTGCAACAGAGCACCCAATGCGTTATAAAACTTCTCCTTGATGGTGTCAGAGCTACAGTTGGTTGGGGCGTAAGCAGACACGATAATCAGACAGCGATCAGTTTTCCGCTTGTGAAACTCCTTCACAGACGTTTCCAGACGAACCTTACAGAGGCGACTATCAACGGGTATCCAGTCAAGCACGGATCCTTCCGCCCATGACTTAGGTCGATACCAACCCCTTCACATCCTTCCGCAGAAGCCTCTGGATCACCAGAGGTGCGCAGCGGGAAGCGAATGGAGAGTGATGGGGCAGTCAGTTCAACTACTGTGCTTGCATCTTGAATTGATATACAGCACACATCAATGTCAAGCGATTCGAGTGTGAGAACAAGAGCAACTTGTCCTACTTGCTTAAGGGTGCGGACATTGAAAGTAGCCAGATAGACTGGGTGTCAAGGATTGAAGAATGATTTAGAGATAACTGAGGAAGTCAGCGGCGGACCACGCGCAGATGTTGCTTGAAAACCGATGCAGGACGAACGGAGTCATCAGTCTTAACTGACGGATGTACAAGAAGACAGTTATCAATGGGATGAGGAGAGGGGAAAGAAAAAGTATGTGAAAGAGCAAGAAGCCTGTTTTCGCTTACCTGCCCTATTGTATGCAGCAAGTAAGGCGATCCGCCTGATAGCATCATGCCACGTCAACCGTGGCATGATGCTATCTTTTACTTGTAGCTAATCACGACTGCAGTTCACCAGCGAAGCACGGATAGGTAACCAGCCAGCACTCACAGACTTGCTTCGGCAGCCTAACAACTCCGGAGAGCTAAACCAAGGTACGCACAAATAAACCATACGAGTAGGTAATCATATGCGATAACGAGGTTTTATCTGCGTTATAAAAGGAATATGGCACGCTGTCTGTTTTATCGGGTGAACGCAATATATAAGCCTGAGTCCTCGAAAGTCACATTTCACTAAAACCGTCCATAAAGAGAGCGAAAGCCGGGACCTGTCCATCCACGAACACTCTTCTCTAAGAGAAACTGCTCCATCCCAAAGTAACGTGAACAAAAGTTACTTTGACCCATTTGCTTTAATGGACATATAGCTTCCGAGAGCAGTTCGTTAGTCTTATCAGCTTTTTAGGCGATCCGTCCGTTTAAACACCCGTTCAATCATTGCAGTGAACGAAGATATTTCCGTGATTTTGAGTCGCTGAATATGCCATTGTGGTTGGATTTGTAATGAAATCCCTCTGTCAAATTTTACGAACGGCGAGGTCGTCAAGGTGTCATGTGGCGTGGCCACGCTGTCTTTCCAGTCCCAAAGATAGCCAGAGACAATGATGTAGATTGAAAATACACGTGGTACAACTGCGGCGTAAATAGGCCCAGCGTTGCCATGGCAACCAGATCATCGAACCGATTCAGATGGATTGTGAGGATGGATACTAATGCATGTTGAAGAAGAAAAAGCTCTGAACGGACAATAAAAGTAGGACACCGTCAAACGAGAGACTCAGCTAAGATTCAGGTGAGCCATCCGTGAAAACCAAATTGGTATGCAAATGTTGAAGGCCGGTATCTTATCTGCAAGCAGAAATGATGCTATGGAAAAATTAAGAGTGGCAAAAGAAGTTATGGGACCCTTAGTGTTGGACTTTTCTATTCAGGGAGCCAACGATATCCCAAACGTTTTGGCATATTAATTTTATCCGCAACAGAAGCCATTGCGACAAAGATTTTGAAACCGGAGCTATGTAAGAATATACCTCTCAGACACTCGTACTGTCTTGGGACATTAAGAAATGAATAAAGATGGATTAGGTGGACGCCGTTTGTGTTTTTGAGACAATGCTTCTACTCAGCTGCTCACATCGTGCCCCCTCCTTTGACCCACTGTTGCACAATCACCAGATGGTTGCTATTTCAGTAAGTTCGTTCTATTCATCGGTACCACGCCAATCCTGACTAGAAATGACTGTACAACCGATTGCAACACGTACTTGCCTAGGATAGTTTTTCTTCGGAAAGAAAGCTTCTAACAATTTTTGGTACAGCAGTACCGATAGAGTTATTAATCACTTGGAGAAAACACTAGATCTACTCATAAATAGTTGGAGTGTAAGAAGAATTATGGGTCGCTCTCAAAAGGGGCATTTTCCTCGAATGGTCACTTCCGTTATTCAGTATCAGTGATAGCTCTAGGAGAAGGATTGTTCAAATTGTGGATGTCTGTGTTTTCAGCAAATACACTTCTTGATAGGGATCACTCCCAGCGCAATTAAACACGCACATGATTGAACCTAACACGCATGTCTAGACCGCTGAAAGTGCAGATTAGATGGAGATTAAATAGGTATTCGGTGAATACTGAAAAAATATGAAAAAATACGCGTAGCGTTAACGAAAAAACATACCAGGGACCAGGAATTAACCCACATCCCTCGAGCCTGCCTTTTGCTGTAAAAATGCAAGTTCACCAACCCAGTAGGTAAATGATAGTTTCAAGCTACTACTCAAAGATTGTATACCGATAGAGCCCCCAAAAATTCAGGAGATGCGTGCCGCTTCCTACAGGTTTCAGATGGAAGAGATATGAAGTGGTTCTCGGCTATACCGTACAGGACGACAGTTAGAAGTGAAAAGTCTGTTCCCTTGTTTGAAGCCCTTCTCGTTTGCGATATCCAAAACGCGTTGTCTCGTGCAAAAGTCGCATACCGAAATTTCAGTCATATGATGCTTTGTGCAGGGGAACTTGAATGAAACCCTGTAGTGTGTGCCTAGGGTAGCAAACATTCGATGATCCAGGAAAGCGAGGGTGACTTGCCCCATGGTTAGGAGTTTTGCTATAATAATCCGACACATTCTCTGAATTGCATAGCAGTATGACAACAGTGTACTGAGAGATGTACCTCTTCATTCCGATAACACATAAGTACGATGGCTTCTACTCAGCAGTGGTTGTCCGTTCGCTTATGAAATTTCCGGGAAAACAGTCAGTATCAAGAAATATTAAGGTGACTTCGAATGAAGCAAACTGGAACGTACATTAGAATGCGGACACATCTATTCAGAAAGACCCATTCAAATAAAAAATAACGGTCAGACAGCATAACACCGCAGCGTTAGCCTGGAACACCGGATCAGTAATACTGAGGTAGGTAGAGTGACAGGTAGAGTTGCTCTGGCTTGGTCATGTGCTATGTATGTCGGTGACCGAATTTTCCGAAGAGCCCTTTTCACACAATCACGCGAGGGGTGGAAACGAGTCAGAGTAGGTCAAACAACAACTCGGTAGCGAAACATGAAAGCCATTACCAGCGAACTCAGCTGTGCTGGTCATTGCCGTCTCCCCGGATGGGGACCCCGAGACGAGATGTTGACAGACATGACCCAGTCAGGCTTATTGGCGCAAATGCATCAAAGTTGTTGCTTTCAGTGTATAGCTTCCCCTCGAGAGAAGCCCCCTGATATCCCTGCGTTCACGCATCAGCTATATTAGCTACCACCTCCAATGTGTAGCTATCTACACCTATCTCTGCAGATCACTAATGAGGAAAGCTGTGTCACCACTGCACAAAGTATACGGGGTCTTTAGACCTGGAGAGAATGATGATGATGATGATGATGATGGTGATGATGATGATGATGATGACGGTATGAGCACAGTTCGCCAGTGTGGAGTTTCCGTGAGGTTCTTAGTGCGCACAACAGACGACCGGACGTTTAAATCGTCCGGATACCCAAAGGACATATACAAAAGTACATAAATCGAGCGTGTGAAATCCACCCTTTAAAGCGAATAAAACATTAATCGACTGGTAAAAGCAGTCAATGAGGAAAGTCGCAGCTATCAACACTTCACATTCACTGTAATCTGCACTCACCTTCTGATTTTAGTAATTCCAAGGTAGGTTTAGAGGCGGAGCGCGAGTGCACATTTCTAAAATTCAAAACGGGTGGAGCTGTTGTAAGTTTAGTAACTTTATGAACACGCTCCGTAGGTTTCTCATTGAAACGTTCATTGGGTATGGATAAAGCTCCGATGGTAACAAGGAATATTCTGTGTGCCCCCCGTCACACTCATTTAATCCTCGGCAAAAAACGCTTTATCCTCCGATGTCAAGCAGCTAGGCATTCGTCACCCTTTATCTTTCTGTACAATTACCAATGCTAAATGCATGGTACTGCGAAGGACAGTCGAACAGAAAAGGGCTGTTATCTATCCATATGATTCACTTAACCCAATTGACTGGTTTTGTGTCTATCATGCTGTAAAGAGTTCAAAGATAACTCAAGATAAACCAACAGGCTATAACAAGGAATACCATTCACTAATGCGTACGATGATGAAACAAACGTCCGGTATAAAGCCAGGCGGATGCAATGCCAGTAGCTTTTGAGAGGAAGCACTGATGGTCTACAGCTGTGACTCAGTCAAATGGCAGAAGGGAGTGGAGAATACATTTATAAGAAAAATTATCCGCAATAGGGTTAATTTTTAAATCAAGTTTAAAAAGCGAAGTTGAAAGTCAAACCTTTCCACAGATACACTCATTTGCATAGCAATTTAGTTTTCACGATAGACTCAACTGAATCTCTCAATTATGATATCTTCAACTGAATGTGCTGCACAAAGGCCACCTCATATTTCAGTTGGCACGACATTCGAGATATCACGGTATTTTTCATAAAGGAAACTACTCTAAGAGATTTCAGCAACCTTGTGAGTAGTTTCCTTTATGGAAAAAAAGAAGAGGCTCGTTTCGATCGGAATCTCACCAATCAGGTGGCAGCGTACAGCTGAAAGTAAACATCCGTTAACCTTACACGAGTCAAAGCAAATATTTGAAGAACACGTGCTTTTAATTCTTCTCGGTGGGCGTACAACACGTCGAACAATCCTATAAATTGTAACCATATTCCAAGTTTACAATGGAAATTGCCTCAAAATCATACAGTCTAGGATGGACCAGCACCTAACAGGATAACGGTGTGAATACATGTGCATGCATCTGTATTCACACCATTGTTTGATTGGATGCCGGTCCATCCTAGACCGCATGCTTCAATCACTTTCAATCACTCACATTGCGGATGATCGCGCCTAAGGAGTATCCTGGAAAGTATTTTACAAGCAAGACAAGAAACAAGTCTATCACGTGTCGCCAAAAACGAAACATGCATGTTCCAAACACTGGTGTGCGAGAACGACCCTACACTGTCTCGGTTTATAACCTGCGTACAACTTAAGCAATGCACGACTCGACTACGATTTATGCATCCGTTATTTCATAGGTCGGGCACTGACCTATCGAGGTGAACTGACATTCAATGTGTGTTTACCCGTAGCGTTTTGACAGCAAGATGATTCAGTGTACGGAACTGAGAAAACCTTCCACTGAGCTAACGTTAAAGCCATAAGTGTGGCTGCAAAATAAGACCGTTTAATGCAAGGAATAACAATCTTCCGTAATGTTTCGTGTAGCGAACCGGAAGAAAAACTTAAACATTAGATTGTACTACAACCGGAAGACAGCCTTTCAACCAATAAGGTTATCTTCAACCCTTGTTGACAGCGCCAGGAGAATTCGTGAGCGGGATTATTCTGAATTGACAGTCAGCCCAAGACTGCCGCTGATCTCAGTGAACAGTGAAGGAAACAATTAGGAAAAAAACTTACAATGGTAAGTTCAATTCTTTTGATAAATGAATCTGCTGTGTAAGTACGGCGCGTTGTACTGCGTGCAATTCCATAGTGGGGCACACACATGGGCTGAAGTCCAGACCAACCTGAAGCGATAGGTTATTGAGCAACATTGAACTTACTTCTCCTATAGCGACCAATTGCTCAGCGTGTTTCAGAATCAGTTCACGGACGCCGTCCATATCCTAACATCACTTGAAGAATATATCTGGACTTACTTTTAAATTAACGCTGCGAGACAAACCGCTACCGTCTTCTCGTTTCTACAGAGGAGAATTCCAAAAGAATGGAGAAACTAAAGCTGGCGAAACGCCGCTGATTTTATATGTCCAATAGTTATCTCAGACGCATTTACTGAAAAAAGTTCGTCTCACTTATATCTCTAGATAACAAGAACAGTTTTCATTTGTCCACAAATTATTCACAGCATCGCATTCTATCATACAATTTGAACATTATCTTCCTGTGCTGGCTCATTTAGGCTGGTTGAAAGAGCCGCAGTTTAAGCCTTATCAGAACCCACCCATCACTAATGCATAACTTTAGCCTCAACGAGATTGGAAGTCTGGACAAATGAAATGTGAGACGAGCGTACCACCACCACTGGAGTAGCGTATGTTCGATAAAACCGAATCATCATATCTGAAAGAAGGTTGCCCACTTTGAGAAATTCGTCTGCTTTACTTTAAGAAGATAACTCACAAAAACCCAGCACGATGGTTAAAACGAATGAATGATGCTAAGAATAGCGAGACTGGTGTGGGTACCGGTTCCCATAATTGCTGGTCACGCTATGTACAAATCACTATCCAGGGTAATGGTCAGTAGGTCATGAACTTCCGAAAATGCTCCTAAACAAGCTTCCTTCAAAAAACAATAATGAACTTTACTACATAGCTAACAGCACATGGCGAACAGCAGAAAATTGCTGTCATGCAGCTCATAGAAACTGCATAGTGTTTTCTCAAAGGGACAGTACTCACAAGATTGCTGAAAACCCTTCGACAGCCCACGAGCAATTTCATCCCTCTTGAGGCTCACCTAGTAGATACAGTACCAGAGTTTCCGTCAGCCAAATTGTGCGAAATTCGTGGAAAACACTCACCTGAACACCAATTTGGTTTATTTTCAATCAGATTTCAGTCCCCTCTCCATTTCAAGATATTCAGTGTCAAGGTTAATGGACAAATTGAACAATTCAGTAAACTCCACGAAAATCGTTCAACTTCGAGTAAAAAGTGGTTTGTTTTTTGAATGTTTGAAACAAATAAGTCCACTATCCCGTTCACTTAGGCTGGATAGTGCCTGAAAGTTATCCATTTACGGAATACAAATACGGATTTGTCGAAATGACTGTCCAGCAAGGGAAAGACTGATGTGCTACAAACATCGGATGACGAACTCGGGTACTAATCCAATATAAACCAGCTATCAAAACTATAAAAATTGGAGAAAAGGAGTCTGGTAGAGTCCGTTTTCAAGTGCGGAAGGGTATGCTTCTGATGTACCACGAATTGTGTCAAGATAAGCAAAGTAGGTGGTGCGACCGAATGTAAAGCGGATGATCGGGGGTAGGTTTGCGCATGCACCAAGTAATTGTATTCTTGACATAATGCAAGAGGAACCCCACCCTCGGTTGAACGATTCAGTGACGAGCTATCGTAAACGGACAAGATCACAGCTAGGGATGTTGTTGCCTCTCCTGCTAGATTGAGCACAGAATGACGGTTAGAAGTCCGTATAGTCATGCTACGCTGAGGAATGATGGTCGTGAAGAACGGCGGTCGTGCGCTGAACATGAAATATTCCTGACAAAGAAACCCTTTCGTTGTGGGCAGAAACATTTATCAACCCGATAGTTACCATCGGTAGACCAGCTTTGAACGCACATGCACGGTGTGGCTGTGGGGGCTCGCGTTTTGGTCTGATTTAATATTATGCTCTCGTCTGCACTAAGTTTTCTAGGCACTTCTCCTCTATCTATCCGATTAGAACTGTCAGAATATATACGCTGTGATATGTTAACAATTTCAATCTGTTCAATCGCGGACACAAGCAATATAAATAAAGAGCAGGAACAGTTTTGAACAGACACTGGTTGGCTGATTTCTGCAAGTCACTTGATCGCTGTTAGGGCAACCAAATCATTTACTTCAACTGATTTTGCACACACAACTTAGGTTGATTTGATTTGATAAGCAGCGCTTCGCTGATCAAAACTTTAGGTTTGTATTGCGCAATGCAATTCGGAAGGAATTGACCGGATCAATCCGATGACCAGTACCTAACAGGTGTTTGACTATTGACGATACAGAGTTGCGATTGATCTGTGACCTGACGGCTTTCCTGAAAAGTTCTAGTTTACATAGTTTGAAACGTATTCTACCGCACGCTAAGCTAGGTATTCGTTTGTCCTGCCGGCGTAAGCGTCTCCACGGCCGCAGGAAAACTCGTAGAACACAGATAGTGGCTCCAGCCGCCACAGTTTAATGTACCGATGATTCGGGGAGGTGGGTAGATAGCCGCACATGGGAGGCGGTAGCTGACACAATTATTGCGTTAATATAGGGTTGTTGGTGGACTTTTCATTTGGGATATTGGGAACGGAACTATGCATAGGCAATAGGTTGGATGCATGGGATGTCAGTGAGGGCGCGACCAAGCTGTGTCTGACATTCGATTCACACGCAGATGTAACCAGGAGGTTGAGATGGACGGAATTTATAGTTTTAAAGAGAGACTGAGAGTGATACATCAGTAATAATGGGAATGCCATAGACAAATCGCTAATGGGACAAAGATTATGAAATTTCACGAAATACACTTATCTGAAACCAACATAGTTTTAACGAGAGACCTAAAAGAACGCCGACTGAAGTTCTCGTTTACGGTATTCTTCAACTGACTATGCTGCACAAAGACCACCTCACATTTCAGTTGGTACGATATTCAAGATATCGCAACAGCTTTTCATCAGGGAAACAACTCATAAGGTGGCTAAAAACTCTTTGATAGCCCACGACCGATTTTGTCCTTCTTGTGGCTCATTAGGTAGATGCCGTCCCAGAGTTTCCATCCACATTATGTTCTACTTGAGCTGTCGAGGAGGTTTCAGTAAAGTTATGAGTGGTTTCCTGCAAAGGAATTTTAATATTTTTCTAAGAATCTGTTGTTCAATCATCCTACTGTTGGCACTAAGGGAGTGCCCATACCAATACCCTCATCTTGTTTATATACTTGTTCCTCGAATTCGAATCCACCGCTGTTTGTACAGATCAGGTCCTTAATGTAGTCAACGGGAAGCCCTAGAATCAAACTAAGTCTGGAGACAAAGTCAAATCAAACCACATATATTATTTCCATGATCTTCGTCCGTGACTGAAGACAGTAAAAGACATTTTAAAATATCGTAGCATATGGCTTCCCTGATCACCAGGGATGATGATGCAAAAGGATCGACGCAGGAAAACAAGAACAGTCAGTCACTCTGAATGCTCTGAGTATGAATTTGACATCAGACATGAAAATGTCGACCTGGAGGATAAATGTGAATTCGAAACAAAAGCGATATACTGTATTCGTTGCGCCTAAACGACAGAATAGACCCTATGCATCACAAAAAACCACATCATCATAAGTTGTGAGGTTCATGGTTGTATGCGGGCTGGGATACTCTCAGGATGATCAAACATAGACAAGAGGAAGATTATAGGCCTCAGCCATAAAGGCGCATAAAACCAACGAATCCTGCTCGACACAAAAGTCTATGAACAACCTGATCGGTATGTCCCATGTCAGCTGTCCACAAGTTTTAGGAATCATGGTGGGATTTGATGAAGATCACCGACTACTGAATACAGAAATGCGGCGGGTGATTTGAAATAGTTGTTCATACTTTGTCCCCATCAAACCGGCCACTCATAAAAGGTCCGACTAAAAAGAGGCGTCGATAATAGATGCATGGAGACATACTGATCTTTGGATAAGGTATTTTGTAACTCAGTTAAACCGGACTCCAACACACTTATGAACCTGCTCAATGGATCCCATCTACAAATCTACGGAACACGTTTCAGGTATAATGAACAGCAACTAGTGTCAATAAAGAATAACAACGAACTCAAAAAAGGACAAGTTCCCTGGCGGACTCTTCAAAGCTCACGGGTGATACACAGAAGAGAGCCTAGGATTGTTCAGATCACTGGTGAATCATCCTTATGTAAATCTACCGCCGAATTCGTCATTGGTCAGTGACCTTTCAGGGTTATCTGATCGACCGTGGAATGCTACCTAAACTCGCGATTACGTAAGGCACTAAAATACGAGGCCGAATCCAGTCAACACAAACAACCTTACCACCAGTAAGGTCGACTGGCGCTGTTATTTACCTATTAATACTTAACTGCATTGGTGAAATGTATTGGGGATGTTATGTAAATATTCTGCCCTGAGTCTTGTATACCCCGGAAAAAGAAGTGCCGAACTGAGGATACACTAAACACTTATTCTTTTCCTGAGAGCCTGTCCCAAAGAGCATCAAATATAATGTGATTAAATTAGTTCGCAGGGGTTATTGCAAACACTACCTCTCGCACCGAGCACCCGCATCACTTAAAAATTACAGTCGAAAAAACCCAGAGATACAATGTGGAATCTAACTTGAGATTCCCCCGAATTCAGTAGCTTACTCGTGTACTGCCCATTTACTTACTGATCTCCACGTGTATTACTCCTCGGTACCCGCTATCACCTTGCTGCAAAGGACGACCGCAAACCACACTACCAAGCCAACAGTTCAGCGTTGTTTCGTCTCCGGACCCTGACAACACGACGTGGCGGCCAGTAACAGACGCGCACCTTCTCCACGAAGCTGAAAAATTCAGGTTTGTTGCGTAAATTTGCCTCCTTGTTTGTAAATGGCACCGTAGACTTGCCAACCCAGTCGTCATCATCATGTACAGCAAGATATCAGTGTTCAACATTGACGCTTCGATGCCGTACAATCATGATTTATTTGAAAGCCTTATTGTGAAGAAAATAACAAAGGTGGAAAGGAAAAGGACATAGTAATAGCCAACCATAATCATTCCGAGGTGCCTACACATCCAGACAACTCATTCAGGCAATCTGGATAGAAACTGATGACAAGAACGCACTGAAATCCACAAGCAGCCATATCTTGAAGCGTCTCCAACCAGGTGCAGTGGGGAGAACGTGGTCCCCATCCTCGAGTAGCACCGACAGAACCCTGACATTTTATTATCTCTTTCACACCCCTCCGTCATGTCAAGGGTTGGCCACATCTCTGTTTCCGCCACTCTGAACTGGACACGAAGACAGCACTCGATTCGGCAAACTATGGTTCAGCATGCATAATACATGTCCTAACACATGCAGCTTCTGGTGCTCGACACATCCATTAATGGAAGTCCCCGTTGCACAACCGAACACTCGATTTCTAATCGCCGACACCATCCCACACGAGCTATGGGTCGGGTGTTGGCGGTTCTCGAACACCTGAAGACATCTCAGCTCCGATGCTCAAAAAGGCCAAGTCTCACAGCTATACAACAAAACAGACCGTACTGCAGCCTGATACACACGTCCCCTGATATTCAGGAATACACCGCTTCCACACCATAGGTGTCTCAAATTAGCGTACACCACCCGAGTCTTGCAGATTCGTGCATTGACCTCATCTGTCCCACTATAATCGGAACTAAATAAACTTCCACGATAAGTAAAACGTCCCACAACTTCCAGTGCGTCTCCCTGAATTGTAAGTGGCGTGTTCCGTGACTCCACGTCGGCGAGCATGACCTTACACTTTGTGGGTGAAAATGCATGCCAAAGGACAATATGGCTTTGGTCAGCTCATCCGAAAACACCTGCACCTTCTTCTCCTTTTCGAAGATGAGAAAGATTTCGTGTGCATATTCCAGATCAACAAGGTTTCCTTCAGCGGCCATAAGGACCTTTCAAAGACCTTCCAGCGTTCGTCTCATTATCTCATCGACCACGAAATTAAACAGGAATGGAGAGACGGGGAACCCAAGCTTTTGAAGAACCCCCTGTATACTATCACAGGCCTGAAAGTGTGAGAATACAAACTTCCGAGGCATTGCTTGATGGTCAAGCACAACAGACCGGTCAACCGAGTCGAATGCTCACTGGAAATCCAGGAATACTAAAACTGGGGATCGTTTGTACGTATGGCGTTGTTCTAGCATCCGACCGAGTGTGATGGTTTGGTCAATGCAAACCTTGTTGTTCGAATGATTCCGCCCAACGGTCGAGGCGTTTCTCTTTATTCAAGATGGTAACTTCATTCTGATCCTTGATGGTTTCGCTCACTGGTGGTTTCCGAAGACCGGTCGCACGAATCAACTGAAGTAATTTTCAGGCGTTCCCGGCTTTCTGGGCCTCTTTCATTTCCTTAGCTTTCCGAATCCACGAGACTTCACGGTCGGCTCGCACGCTCACTTTCACTTGACGTGACTTGATCCGCATCAACGGTAACTGATGGCGATGCGATCGATTTGAGTTCGTGGCAGACCCAACTCAATTATGCCTCTTGTTTTTCGGGTTCGTCGAGCCTACAGGTGACTCGAAGTTCCGTATCGGACGCTGAACACAATGAAGAAGTACACAGGTTTGTTGTAATCATAAGATCTCTGTCACTCCAGCAATCAGTCAACATATGATTAGATGATGTGAATTCCGCGACTGAAAAGTAGATGGCACCATACCCTGTCTATGTACGGGTCAGTCACATTGCTGAGCAGTTGGTCATAGGTGAACGGTTTAGGCTTCAACGTGCTGAGAGGATGAAATTGGTTGTTGATCACTTGGCTGTCGATCTGTTCGCCAAGCTTGGCAGTTGACTTGTATGAAGATGAGAGTTCAAATCCCCTAGAGATTTGTGAGAAGTGCACTGCCAGTAATGATTTCCAACAACGACGAGACAGATCCATAGTGCTTCTCGGCCTTACGAAACGGATTGAATTCACTTATAAGACGAAATGTGGTTGAAATTTTCAGATCTCCTCACAATATCACCAAAATGCCTGTGGTGGTAATCGGCAGGTGGCGAAAGCAGTGCTAGTTGTCAATTCTTTTGGAAGAATTTGCGCACTATACTGTAACTCCTTCCTACAGCAGCAGCAGAATCAGTTGTCACACTAGCCGGGGCATCGAAAGATAACAATCATCTGCATTGCCCGAAAAATGATAAATATTTCACACTTCAGTGAAGGCAAATTACTTGTCCATAGACAACTGTTGCGATCTGCCATACTGCTAATGAACAGAGTTCACAATAAAAATAGCCAGAAGTCCACCCAGTGCACGAGTTTCGGTCGGTGGTATTCGGACGCTGCTCATACGCTAGTTGTTGATACCCGGGTTATCGTTTACCAGCAATTTGTCATAACCAGTCAAAGCTGCATAAACTGGTGGTGAATACAAGTAGGTGAATTTCAATTTAGACAGTGCCTCGATCGGCGAGACAGAATGAAACCCCTTGAGTGGTATTCAACGTGTCAAATTTTATCGCCAGGGCTCAGGCGAAAATGCTTTATTTATTTATTTATTTATTTATCCGCAGCCAACCCGCGGATAGGCCAGTTTCAGCAGTCTGGGCGAACGGTGAATCAGTTTCTGATTAATCCCAAAGTGCCAACATCAAACCATCACTCCAGGTACACCCCATTATCTGTCGACGAAGTAAGTCGGAACAAAGTGATCGGGTAGGTTGCAGCCATTTACAGCTAATCATATTTGGCAATATGGTGTATCTCTCCCCCAAGAAACCAGTAACAGGCGTCCGTCTACTACAATATATTCGCCTATGGTGGGGGGAGTCCACAAACAAGTTATCGTGTGCTTCAGAAGCATGCAAAACATAAGATAAAGTAAAAGTTAGCTGATAAAATAGATAACACCATGAAGTCATGAAATAAAGGATGTTTCAACCTGATAAAAATCCCAAACGCTTCGCGTAAAGCATGTGCCAGGAATCACACCAATTCCCAGTAGACAAAGACAACGATAACAGTCCCTGAAACGAAACGAGATACAGAGGGTAACGCACTTGCATAGGGTGGATGCCGAAACCTAAGTTGATCCAATCGGGGAACCTGAAATACGAAGATGAACAGTTCATCTAGTTAGCTCGCAAAAACATCAAAGACTAAGTGAAATGTTAGACCAGTTTGAACGAAAACCCAAATTAGTTCAATTTTTCAAAAAAAGATCATCGGTGAGTTCCCTTGTACTGAGGAGTTAAAACGAACACTGCAGTCTTCAACATCAGAATCGGTTTATACAGATAATCCAGTAGGGCGAACGGTTTCGTGTTCAGCTGACTGTCATCCGTGTATGGGTGGGTATACGAATGAAAAACGCAACACAGGTTTACTCCCACTGGTTCAATCTGGATAGAGGACAATCGAGCTTTCTACCAGGGGAAAGGATATTCACGAGAGATGTTCACCATCGAAGTGGCGTGGCTTATTTATTCGGTTTTTTTATGGATATTATGGACGTTCTCAATGAATACTACAGTATATGGACGCAGCTGAATATGTATTCTGTGGTGACACCACACAAAAAAAATGGTGACATATCGACCTGCCCTAAGAGAATGGAACCTAATGACGGTGACCTAGCTGACCACCAGTTGCAAAACTAGATTGCCAACCGGCCATCACAATTAACGGTTACCGAATTTCTCGTGTTTGGATATTGATTCCTACCAATGCTGCTCAGTCCAAAGGCACTGTGTTCACATGCTCTATAGGTTCCCTCAGGGCTAACTAGTCTAGCCTCGTTCAGACGCCTCTCTGGCGGCATTGTAACGATAGTTAGAACAGATCACTGCCAGTGAGTGCTACACACAATTGAGATGGAGTCAGTCTACCCAAAGTTATCCAGCGTCATCACGATGGTCAAAAGAGTTCAACACATCTAAAAAGCTTCCGTTCTCCCATCAGTTCGTGAGTTCATAATTCAGTTCCTTGGAAGTTCTAAGTTAGCGCAAATACGCACCTATCATGCAATTGTTTCGATCTCAATAAATATTTCCTCGTTTGGGAAGAGGGAATGTGCAGTGCGGTAGACACGGCAACAGAATGGTAATTGGTGCACTACAGAATAACACAACGCGAAGGCCGATTACACCGATGAATGAGCATCATTTAAAAGAGTGCACAAGTACAGCTGGAATGAAGCTGAAAGTTAAAAAACCGACTTATATAGCCCCAAATGCAGTACTCACTAACTGTTAGCTCTGTAGCTATCTGATCACCCATGTGACAACACAGTGGGAACTGAGCATATTCACTGTTCTCTAAATGAGTAGTCGAAGAGTAACTAGCATAAACAAAAAGGCGTACTTGGAGATGGAAGTGAACCGTCATCCTTCCGTTCATTTGATGGAGTTCGTACCAACTGAGCTACCGAGTATGTTGCATCAGGCCAAACTGGTGTACTTGACCATCAAGTCTGAATTTCTACCCACCTACCTAGTGGCCTAAGAATCGGTGAGTTCCAGCATCATCAGTGAGTTTTTCATATGATTTTAGACATGGGACATTCAAGTGCAACGTCATCGGTAGCTCAGCTAGTAAAGCGATCTTCCATCAAGCGGAAGATTGATAATCCCAGTCTACCCAAAAGAGCCTCTTTTCTAATTGGAAACCACATGGACTAAAGTTCAAAAAAGGGAGAAATGAGGGTCGGGCTGCAAATTAAGAACTTCAAAGAGAGTTTCAACTGAGATTCAGCTGTGTCCTAAATGAGAGTATAACTCGGTCTACATAAAATTTGGTGTTTAAGTAGGAAATATGGTCGATGAAAATTAGATATTTACGCCTACCCGTTCAGCCGTCAGGGAGCCTTCATCAACCTTGTAAGTAGCCTTGAGTCGGGAAGGACACGGCTTGTCGTGTGTTTTTCATCAATACGCACGACCAATGTGCTTACATGTAATAGCTTAAAACAGATATGTAACTGCAATCAAGGGAGCGATTTTTGTACGTGCTTCACAGATTACTTGTCTGTGAACGTTTTCAACTACAGACGACAAGGTGTGATCAAATCACTTAATTTGCGGAAAGCTATGTTCCAAAAGCTTGGCACCCTTGAATGCACGGGACTGAGATCTACATCAATACATGCTTGTGGTCGGAACATGTTATCCGGAGCAAGTGAGTAAATTTTTATGTTCTTCAGCAAGATCCAAACAAGGAACGAATATGAAAATAAGTGTGAAGAACAACAAAAATGTTTTACCAATTGGGAACTGAAAAAAATGATCAGTATCATGCGTCGCCCAATCTTATTGTAAACACTCGGTAGCTTCAGAGCATATCGTGTCTGTGTCACATGTTCAAGAGCACTATAGGTCGAGCTAAACCAAGTCAGGGACAAAAAGGCCGATTACGTAATAAGATAGCAGAAGGGTAGTCCCACAGACGCAGTTGGAGATGCGCTCTGCCATCGTGTTAGGACCGGGAATCGTCCCTAATGAAGCCCCGAACCACACACACACACGCATGGGCATGTCAGTCCACTTGAATCAAGCTAAACCCTAACACTATCCACAATCTAAAATCAACCTACGAAACTGCGACTGTATTGATCAGTTGCCTCTTCCAACATAACACATACGAGAGAGTAGCGGAGACCAAACGGTCTTTCGCACTGGTCACTGTTCCGATTATGCTCGATTATGAAGGAACGAATTATGAAGGACGCTAAAGGTGGCAGACTGAACAGTACTCAGATCTTGAAGCACTGAGGATTCGGTGAGAAAAACGAATTAGAGAAGATAAGACGTGGTGCAAGGTAGTTGTTTTCATTGACTAATTTGAAACAATCGTCATCATCACCAACCACAACCTGAATGAGTCGGAAGTCGGTAATGTGCGGTTGAAAAAGAAAAACTGAATCATGCATTAACTGCTTGGAATTCATCAGAGAATGATTCTAGCAGAGAAAATAAAAAAAGCAAAGAAAAAACATAACCACGGAGCAAACGCAGAAACCGAGCAACCGGAAGTGTCCTTTCGAGAGCGGTCTCTAAATAGGATAAGAAAAGTTAGTTTCAGTGGTTGTATCCGTTTCTTTATCTTCGTCACGGCATGCATTACATAGCGATTCCAAAGGAGCCTTGATCTATCTAAGAAAAAGTTCAGACACGCCCCAACCGTGTTCTTAGAGCCGTTCCATTCGACAATCACTTTCAAACCCTTCAAGTGTTTCCTTTTTGGGGTGTTTCTCTTTCTGAGTTGATTTGATAGAAGAAGCTGAGTGCAAACACCTATCCCTATTGAATGGTATTGGTTGCCCGTGAAGGGCTTTACCCCAGTTTCGTCATCTTTAGTGGTTAGACTTTCGTCCAGTTTGTTGTTGTGTTTGCAGGCTCTTTAACGTTAGATTTATACGACCTAATTTATGGCAACCAGACGCTCACCTAAATTCAGCAGCACATCAAAGATTTGTTCACTGGAGTCGCGTCAAATTAAAAAAAATGGTAATTGATTTGACCGCTTAGCCGTTTTTTATTGTGGACCCTTCAAACGGCTGGGTTTTTCCAGTACTGTGAAGTTCGCCATAGCTGCCAGTTTGAATAAATTGCGAATGGAAATGATGGTTCGCAAAGATTGAGTCTCTGGAAATCGGGAACGGATGAGACACGCTAGATCTTAGAAGCGACCACTTTTGTTGCCGTTTGTTTTGCCAGTTCGGTTGGATAGTAGTTTGGTCGTGACGACTGTGGTCGAAAGTGGAAGTATACAACCAACATGATGAAAAGTCTGAGATTTCAAACGTCTCAGTAGCTAAAGTCATATCACCTGTTTGATGTGAAAAGGGTCTTCTTATAGCAAACTATTTTTTATTTTAAATGGTTTGGCAATGTGCAAAACACTTTATTGTCATTCCACCCATGAAATCAGTAATTTCTGTGGCGAAATTTATTCAGTTTTTTCTAATTTCCAATTTGTTTTTACCTCGGTCCACGGAGCTGTGTTAGAGCCACCGAACAGCCCCCTACTTACACGGTTTGGAGGCACCTGATAAGCGAAAATTAGCCGTGGGTAAGTCCAGAACCTTATGAAAATGCATGAAAGGTTCCACTTTCCGGACGGATTTTCAAGTTGTGCCTGGTTGCTTAGCGGTAATATTGGCATTATTGCACAGAAACTGTGATGTTACAAAGGAGTGTATATGCAGATACCAACCGACTAAAATTCCAGTTCCGGTGATATTATTTTTGAACTTCACATCTTAGCACAGGCTGGGTGGGTACGAGTATAATGATACGGTGACTTGACCGTGCACCATCCGGTTGTGACTGCCCCATCCGACAGCATTCGAATACACTCTTTTCCCAACTACACAAGGAATGAAGGGATTTCAACAAAATAAAAGATTTTTATAATCTTTCCCCTCGAACTTGAGTCTAAAAAGTGACTACTCTTTGTTGCTGCCTGTCGGTGCACTGCTATCTAGTATTACTTTAGTTTTGTACTTCAGCAGTCATACGCTGGAGAGTAGCATGCGTTAAGGATCCGTCCTTAGGAAAGAAAAGATTGCACAAATCCGGAAAAAAGAGAAGTTGCACTTCGGGGAAAAATTTGGCAGTAAATCTTGTGAAAACCATTCAGAAACGAAAACGTTCGTTATATTGAACGAGGAGTCATTACAGGAGTCGAGAGAGTACTTTTTCATGGTGAGCAACATACATAAGTTCAACGATAGCATATTAGTAGTTAGTAAACCTTTGGTTGAAAAACTTGATACAATGATTTGTGGCTCCCGTAGATAACGATAAATAGGATGTTCGGAGTATGAAAATGAATTTGTGATGCGTCACATCAAAGATCTAAGGTACAAGACTCACCTTTCCTTGAGCTCAAGTGCTAAAGAAAAATCTGACCGCTCCTCAGTCAGTGTCAATACACCTCGAACGCCTGTGGTCACCGCCCGGAGTACAACATCTTCGATGTCCTACACAGGCAAACAAATCAAACGATTCGCTTGTAGTACATCTTGGTGGAACTTTCTAAGAACGAGTATACCGAACACTGACGGCTTTCTCTAGGCTGGGAGGTGATCACTACAGCACCATATTCTCAGCTAACCACTGATCTGTTTATAATAGCAAAGTCGGAAAAAAGAATACAATATACCTTAAACTGCGATTAAGCCAATGGAATCCCACTTGGTGTCAAACTAACACTGACACGGTACGGTTGTCCTACCTACTTTTTGGGTCCAATGTGAGATGGTAGTACCTTTCAAAGGCTGATTCATTCGAATGGTTTGCAACAACAGTCCGGATGACGTTAATCTATGAAAAGTCCATTCGTTGATCAGTCGTTTCATCTTATTAACGGTCCTGCTCTATACTCCATCATTTTAACGGTTTATTTAGATAAATCATTGCAAAATCATTGAGTTTGGGTGGAAATGTTGGAAAACCTTAATTACGATAGACGAGAAACGCCAAAATAACCCACACAGGAAGGAAGGCTAGTGGACATCAGTAGAAACAATAGCAACTATAAACTATACTGCAGTTCAGAGTAAAACGCGTTCAGATTTGCTTGGGTGTTTAGCAACTTTAAATCTGATTAGAACGCCGGGAGAAAACGAATAAACTCACATTTTTGAATGCAGCATCACACAGGTGACAGTGCGTGTCAATCATCTCTGGAATTGAACACGAGCAGAAAAGAGACTGGTATGTGCGTGGATAAGGTCGGAAATGAACTGATGACCAGCGAGTATACTCACTTCCGCTCACCTTGTTTATCAGTACTTCGAAATGCAACGTATAAATTTATCCCGACAGTACTCTACACCAATAGGGAAATGGATATGAGCTAGAAGCTGATTGGTTGAAATTTGCCGCGCGCAGCAAATGATGAGCCTGCACGACAGTGAGAGTAGTCGTTTCAAATGATGCCATCAATCGAGTTAGCTTCGCGCTTGGATCCTCACGTTACCAATTAACCGGAATGTCCTTCTGTTCGCATTGTCCGGTAGCTTTCAAGACCCAGAGGACGCCTATTTTCCACCAAACGTGTATCGCTAAACTAATTCAGGATAAAAACAACCTGAAACAGCTGAAGAGTTGCCATTTAAAAGCTTACCTGGTACTCAGTAGGCAACAACAGTCTATGCAAAACACTGACAATACAGAGCAACTTGGATACACAGATTGAACTTTTGGATCACTAGGGCAGACTGGGGAGACTAATGAAACTAAACAGTTTTCTTAAGGACGGCTGCAATGTCTTCCGAAAAACATTCGTTTAATCAGCACAAATAGACGTCAAAGACAATCTACCTTTGAACAAAACGTATAGTCTGCACGTTTATGCATGAAAACTCTGTTCTTCGGGCGGCTAGACAAAAGATCTACCCAGAGCGAAAGCACGCAAGTGACAACATGCTGGGTTTTCGGTATGTTATCGAACAGACTTTAGTCCGTGGATGGAACGAAGAGGCAAACATGGGTAGGCAGATCACTACATTATAAATTTCCCAACAAATGCTTTGCGTATATCCCGTTTAAAGCTTCATAATTGTTCCCTCCACCACTGACAAATCACTCGTTTACGTATCCGTATGAATACCACCTTCAGCTGCGAACCGTTTACAGTGGTACCCTCTCAGGACCCTCCGTGTGACCTACCCGAAGGGGTTACTTTTGGTGGACAGTTCCTATTCGGAGTACTAGATAGACTAGATTCTCAGTTTTATGTGACTAAACAATCAGTCTTGCTTCAAATTTTCAAGGATTATATTGAAAGTTTCAAAGCATTCTATACTTATGTAAACCCGTTTTTAATGTAATCCTCTGACACTGAGCAACAAACATGAGATGCTACCAAGGGTTGAAATGCTTATTTTCTCGAGAAATCATATTAGATGAAGCGGGTGATGTGCGCCTTTTTGTTGGCATCGGAATCAATCTGTTGTTCTTTGACATTCGCCACCTCATTTTCTTTGAAGGTGTGCGATTTGCTACTCTCAGGTTTTCCCATCACGTGGAATAGTGTCAAACGCAAACTTTTTAACGCTGGTCATCCGTCATTTAAAACACCTTCGGGAATAACCGAAACTATTTCACTCGTGGCGGTGCTGCCAAAATGTTCTAAACAAAACACTGCACCACAGGAAAGAAGTCCAACCAGCGAGCACGAAAAATAAACAGGCATTTTGTGATGTTCTAACTACACTACACCTGAAACGTCGCGCATTTGTGACCTCCCAGATGAACCCCCAATCCGCCAGAAGCCGATTTACTGAATCGGAAAAATGTAGCCTACTGAAACAAAACGACTCCGGAAAGCATGTTTTTATGATCATATTTGCAAATCAAGATTTCGTCCTGTAATTGAAGGTAATCCATGCTGGAAAGCCGAGAAGCACGGTACAGCTGTATCTTCATTGGGAATAATCAGCAGTGCGGATCTCACGAAACTCCAAGGTGTTTCAAGCCCTCGATCTTTTGGACTAGTCGTTGAAACACTTCACGTGTCATTCAACAGGTGACCACTTGAAGTGGATTCCGTAATTGAAGGATAAGTGGCGTTGTATCCTGTCAAAGTGAGTTAATCACATTGCTGAGAAGCCGCTCGTCTCCGAACGGCTAGGTATTCCAACCATTAGCAGGAAGGTCGTGGGTTTGAGACGCTCTGGAGTTTCGTGAAGTGAGCACCGCTGATGATTCGTAAATAAGGATGAAACAACTGTAAATTGCCTCTCAGCTTTTCAGCACAGATTGTCATCTTTTACCTGATGAAATCGCAATTTGAAAATTCATAAACCTCCTCACACCTCCAACAATTATATTTGCATTATCTCAGTCATCCACAAAGTTTATTGCTCTGGAGTGTGCCGGAGTTAACGGCTTGCAGTTTAGAAGTACGGTTGTATTTGGTGAAACAACAACATCAAAATGTACAGCAACATGTGCACTTTAGTTTCCATCTCCAACAGAACTTCTGTCATTCTGCTGCAAATCTATCGTTCCATCGTCTGAGCCAGCGCTTAAGGAGTGTTTTATGTCTATGCATTTTGGTATCTCACTGAAGAGTTTAAAACAGCATGGCTTCTGCGGAATCAACCACCCGCATACCAACCGAGATGATGTCAACGTTAGATGCGAAAAATCTTCCACTCATGCTGTTCACCTTTAACCACATATCATCCTCAGCACTGCTGCGATACCAAGTCAAATCGATTGAATTCTTTCGTCTTCGGAAGCTTGTCTACAGAAGACATCAATCCAGTCGGAGAAATGATCCATCTCGAAAACGCTCACAAGATATCTTGGATAATAGGACTATAACTGCAAACACAAATTTACGACGATTCTACTGATCATCAGTAATCTATTTCAGAACCCCCTGCAGTTCTGTCTGAAATTATTTATTTCACGTCTTCTTTATGCTGAAAACTGCATATCTACTCATTTCTGTCTAATCCATGTTCTGAATCAATTTACCAGTGTCCTTGCAACCGTTGCCCTATGAAATGCAGAATATGACCTGTTGCTCATTCACTTAAGTTACCATCCGGCGTAGCTGAGAGAAGTCCTGCAATCTGTCCAGTTACTCATCAAACTTCGTTAACTTTACCATAGTATGCGCAACGTTATTTGAGCCACTCTTCTAGGCTGTAAACTTTCCCTCAACCTAGGAGGCATATACTTCGAAAACGTGGATAACATTATTAACATTTTGTTACAGCTCAGGAAATATTATTTTGAATCTTGACTGAGCGCAAAATCCCATTAAGACAACTCCGCTGAGTTAATCAAATGCCAGCACTGAGTTCCACTAAGTATGAGCGAGTCTCACAAATTCAAAAGGTCTCAAGTTAACGAATGCAATATATTCGGTCATGCGTGAATTGCACTGACGAGATATCCTCTGCATGTGAACAAAACAACGGTTCAGTCAGTTGGAAACAGCTTGGGACCGATCGACAGGCCACTGTCTTGGCGGATTCAACACTCAAACATTGAGGTTAAAAACCCTGGTCACGCAAGCTGACTAGGTTACAGGGTATGGTCGAAATTTATGACCAACCAAGCGCCAATCAGCAAAACCTCTTACTAACGGCGGACTCTAGCAGTGTTAGGCGTCGGCCGGGTGATTTGTCAGTTATTGTGAGAGAATAGATGTTACACCGATGTACTATGGGAAAAACCTTACGTTAATTTGGGTCAGATTTTGAAGCCTGGATTTTCCAATCCACCTTATTCCATTGAAGATTCTTCTTGAGTGTCGTTTACAATTTTTGGATAGTCTCAGTGGGCGATGCAATTCTGTATGTGCGTTGAAAGATGAGGGTTGCGTGAGTATGTTGTTAGGTTGGGATTTCTACTGTGAGTCTAGACCAATTCTTCTGACTCCTCTTGACTGATTGTGACATATCTCTGCCCGTCCATTCGGTTGATCAAACCCGTTCTCCAGACGCTGCCAGCTCTACTCCCTCTATTTTATTCCCAGTAGAATGCTCAGTAAATTTGCCCTCTTCTGCCATCAATCCCCGTGATGGGATTCGCCGTGCCCGCCTCAAATATTTCTGTGTATGCCCTGACACCGCTGAGTCCTCAACCAGCACCTGAATTTCCTCTGCATTTGGTTGATCGTTATTCGCTACTCTTCTCTTATGCTAACCAATTCCGATGTGTCGTCCTCCGGCTGGCTGTACTATGTAGACCTTATTGGATCTAATTTTTATATACACACCCTCTAGCCTTTTCAGCCGGGAGGCGATTATCCGATTGCACCACTAACGAGCACAAGGTTTTTTTTATTTCTGGGACACTACCTTAATGTTGACTGCGTCTAGTATTCCCCAAATGACGTAGAACGTTTCTGCTACAAATCACTCCTTACTTGGTCATCACACTTGCTCAAACTTATTGTGTATCCACCTTTTGAGGTCCGTTCCTGACTTTAATCGGAACTACTGTTCGGCCGATCGCTTTCACGCACAGTATTGACTGGACCTGGAGTTGCTGATATAGTACTAGTGCATACCGCTTCAGAATGGACTGAGAGTAGCTTAACACAGCGTCTGTATCTGTTGGCTGCTGGTAAATGTACCGCTTACTCACCCACACCAAATGAATAAGAAAACTGTCAGCCGACAACTAACACTGAGTTGGCCTGATGTCCGCAAGTGATCTGTCTAAAACTGCACTGTTGCATTTAGCCTGAAGAAGCCTTTGTGTCAAACGCAAAACATTGTCTAGCAATAAACTTGATTGTTTACTAAACCTTTCTTAAACGAAAACAACGGTGCACGTAAGTTCGTAGGACTACGGGCCCCGGACAAACGTTACGGAGTTGAGGGGAAAAGTTTTGGTCTGATGGGACGGCGGAATGAGCAGCAAGTATACTGTGACCTAATTTGACGGGCCGAAAGCGCTTGCGAACAATTTTTCAGCCACTCCTTCAGAATATGGTATAAAAGGAAACCAGGAGTTTAAAACGGAAACTGCTAGAGAAAGCAAGATGAATGTTGCTGAGGAACGCAACCAAAAGAGTATAGGGTGCCTCGAAGTTGAACAGATCCATCAATTCGAATTCGGGCTGGGATATGTCCTACACGAACTTCGAGGTTCGTCAGAGATATAAGAGAACAACCAGGGACCACTTACTGACCATAGCACAGAAGCAGGTGGGAGGAAGGTCAGACCACGTAAAGAGGAAATTCAAATCCGATGGTTCGGGTCGTTTAGTACGTTACCAGCGAGAGTTCAGGAAAGAAAGGATTCCAAATGGCCGAAGTGGCAATATCATATCCCGGGAGGCATGTCAGTGGGACAGGAAAGCTATTCGGCAGCAGTGGACGAAAAGATGAAGGCCGAGTCCTACATTAATACGCTCATTGAGCACCATGCTATGGTCTGTGAAAAGTGAGTTACAGAAAGGATGTTTCGGTATGGTAAAGCTTCAGTAATTACTGCCCAATGACGAAATCCTGGTTTCCGTACCGGAATGTTGGATTAGTAGGCTCGTCTGCGTTAAGTCCAGATATAAATCCGATAGAGTGTGGTGCAGAATGGCGAAGTGAGTGTACATCAAGAATACCGTTTGCAAACCGAAGAGATGAGCTCTGTACAAATGAAGTAGCTCACAAGCTAAGCTACTTCAGGTTTTGATAAAAGGCATGCTGAAACGCTGACTTCCGCTGAGTAGTGAATGAGGTACATCATGATATGCGTAATTTCTTGTACTTAGTTTGGACTTGTCTAAATAGCACTTCGCACTCCCTCGGGGCGTGACGTGATGCGTTTAGTTCCTCTTGGATAAAACCGTAATTCGTAAAGAATTGCTTTAGATTACGGTCTCCTTGAAAATCTGAATATTCCAAGTCGAAAGGAAGTGTGAAAAATCGAAATGATTGGCTCTTGTAGCATTCGTTCTGAGGATGATAACTCTTAACATGGTTGAACTCGTCACGCGGCACTCCGGGGAACAGGATGCGTAAACTGAGATTAACCCTGTTGATATTACCAGTTCGCGTGGTTGACTTTAATGTACAGTGCTCCACGAAACAAAAGGAATTCATATCTTTTTGCAGCACAATCCAACATTATCATGTTGGACTTCAGCACGACAGCAGTACTCCCGAACAGGACATATGCTTTTCACCTAACAATTTGTCAATCTGAACTAGGTTTTGAACTAGGTTAAACTAGGTTTTGAACGCGTGAGCTCAGTATTCGAACAAATCAAATGGTGCTGTTGATGCGAGGAAACAGCTCTTGCACTCTGCCGAAGGATCAAAAACTAGTGCGCAAGCGGATTGTGGGAATGAAGTGTGGTGAACAAGCATACCGTGAAAAGTGCACGATGAGCTTGGGTGAATGTTTTCCTGCGTGACTGGATTCAATGAGAGACCATACAACGAGTTAACTCACGCACAAAACGAAGCAGGTCGAAGTGATTCGTCAACTTTTCATTCCCTCCAGATGGAGCATGAGCGACGGTCGCGTAGTCAGTCAAACGCTTTCTCAGGACCACCCATAATGGGCGGTACTACCAGTCGTCCAGTTTTGTACCAGTTGCCTGCAACGAAGCCTTGGTATGAGCATTCTTCGATAGGCATATGGGGATTTCTTTTGAAGACAAACTACCTACAGAGTGTGACCTTTGCCGAACCTTCATTGGCTTTGATAGCGTAAAAACGCCTGTTTCCGTAGAACTGTTATTAACTTAGCGAAATACACTCATTTGGAAACAAATTTGGTTTTTCGAGACTCACCTGGAACCTAGCTGAATCTCCCGTTACTTAACTTATAGAATTTGACGAACCACGACGGAATGCAGTCACAGTTAATCACATTTTCCTCGAGCCCGTGGTGGATCATGCAGTTGTCATCCATAACGTAACAGATTGTCTGGACTACTGACTTCACTTGTTAACTGTGCCACCTGCTATACAAACTATACGCTTACATTGTGGATAGACAGCGAACATAACGGACTAAGCTAATCAGTTGAGCTTGTCAAGTCTGTGGATTGTGATGAATGTTTGGGAACAACAGGCGAGTCCACAGTTGCTTTGGAGCATTTCAAATCATACGATGGTGTTTGTGACCAAGTAGAGTTTGTACATGGACCTTATTCAGGTGCTTGACCTCCATTCTGATTTATCCCATGGAGTTCGCGACCTCCAAGTGTCTCGGAAGGTACCTGAGAAGCGCAGACGAAAATCTACAGGCTCACGGGGCAGCATAGGTTGAAACAAAAATTAAGACAGTCCACAATGTAAAAAAGTTAGCGACAGATAGTATTTCCGGCTTTCTAGCGAACAGTTCCTTTGTTTAGGCACCCAAGAGGCGGTCTTTATGAAGGAGCTGAGATTATTCCCGGAACTGGTATTGGGCAGGGCGGCCACAATGTAATCGCCAGATTGGGTCACGCTTACGTACAGAAAATGTGGTGGTGTTGCTCCCCATCGAGCGCCAAGCCACGTGAGAAAGAAAAAAACATCGACAACACCAAGACTCGTGAGGAAGAAGAAACTAAATTTAGTGTCACCGAAAGGTACACAAAGTGAGTGATCCAAATATACTATCAACAAAGTTCAGGATCTGGGAAAGACGATACTTCGTGGATTAAACAATGGGTGAGGTGGATTGGTTTCAGATAGGGGTTAATAACCACTCGAAAGCCATGGTTTACACTTCAACAGCGGACAGATGATGGCTTATGAGAGGTATTTCTACAATGTAATATTCGTCTTCCTTATTGGACGATTCGAGCTGGAGATAGCTCAGTGGATAAGGCACAAACTTACTGACTGTGGTTCAGTATCCCGACTGCTATCATCTAGGCTTGGCAACCCGGCAGTATCTTAGCCCTCGTGCTTCCATCGGTTGGCCTCGCAGCTAGGTACCGAATGTTACAGCTGAAGGACAAGGAAGCGACCCACGACTCCACCCATATTATGGTGGCCGACGCAATAGATCCCAGCTACTTATTCGAATAACATCGTTGTAATTATCACCACACAGCCAGATTTGCTGCAACGATACAATCCCAGTGATCTGGTTTTCCTTATACTGTAACAGTTCTGCCAATAAGATCATCCCACTTAATGAACACACATCACTCAGAATCAGTGGCAAAATATGCAACCTATCGAAATTTTACCGTCGGAGAGCTATTATCCATCAACACAGTGTTTTCCTCAACGTTCAAAATGACAAAGAAAATGGCGCGTTTGTAACCGTTCCTGACGTATTGATAGACTCGTCAGCAAGGGATCGAATACACGAGTGCGCTCGTAGGTTACTGTCATAACCTTGAAAACAAATGTTAGCTAGCATACCTCCAGCTGAAAACAAAGTTTTATGTAGTTCGTAATGCTGAAGTTTTTTTGGAATGAGATCCTGTGATAAAAGCACTACCAATTTTTAAGGCCTGAGAGAACGAGACAGCGACGGTCTAGAGAGCAGAGGTCAAGACAGTGAATAGCAAACAGGAGCAGAATTGTATGGGTTAAAGAGTGACCTTAGCTATCAAAGCTTCATTCATGGTAGTAACGATAGACGCACTAGAGGTGGCAGCTGGTATTTTTGGATTGCGTATAGGCCTGCGAGTGCACACTGGCCTTACGGGATGTTGTGTTGTAAGTAACGGAATCAGGAGGTAACTACGCGCAGGGAATAATAGCTAGGGTGCTCGACTAAGCTACGTTTGCAAGTGCCGGGAATCATTGATGTGACCTGCCTCTGGGTCCTCACCAGAGGAAAGGGCGGCTACCGAATGAGCTCGCTGGTAATGGGTTTCATACTCCTCTATTTAGTCATTACCCTCCAACATGCTTCCACCAGGTAAATGGTCGAGTGAGAAAGACTCTTCGGGAAACTTGATCTGATGATATTCAAACACGTGACCAATCCTGTACAATCTATGGACTGTCGCCAGTTGGTCGATCAAGTGTAAGTTTTTCATTCAGAAAACTTATCGACTAACTCTAGTAGTGGTACTTAACAGATTCAACCGATAAGCAGTGATGCCATGATACCGAAAAACAAGTGTGCAAGTACAAGAATGTTTTACAACTGTTTAAATGACGTGAGTTATGCATCTCGGCTAGCTGTGTTCCAGGAGTGTTGTTCCCCTCACTTTAATCTTTTTGTGTACAACGTTCCATTTTTTCAGTTTTGTGTCCATAGCCCCTCTTCTTGTTTGTGATTTGAAGGTAAATCACGCTCTGACCTTGATATCACGCACCCAGTTTAATACGACCACGTGGGTTTTGATATCTTGTGTCATGAATTAGTGCGCATTTTGGATAGGCGCATTCTCCCATACCTACTTTATTTATACAGAATCCCATTTGACACAATTGTTTGTTTGTTTGACACAATTTACAGGAGCGGCATTATCCTATGATTCGAAGTATGCACGATTTTACCATTTTATTGTCGTATTCATAATACCGTCTTGTTGATAAACCCGCATTTCAACGATTCGACATCTTTAGGGGTTTGTACGTAACTCATCGTGGCCCAAATAGTTGCTGGACACAATCAGTAGCGAGATCGTCAGGGAAGTCAAGGCCCAGATTAGCTAATGTTCCATTATGCAGAATAACGGAAAACATTCGGAAAACAGTACATCCAATACGGCTATTTGAAGACAATAATAAAAAGCTTGGTGAGCTCTTTCAAAGGACTCCATGTAAATTGATGTAAACTTTACTGCATTTAAGGTGACTTGACAAGTGTCGCTCATAGATGCCTTTAATTGACCGTAAGATTTTCGTATTCAGTTGTTGCAACTTAGACATAGTAACGGAAGGCCAGAAACCAAATCATCGTAAAAATGATCTACATTCTTGTTCACAGAACGATTAATTTTCTTGTCATTACTGAGTTGATGAAGCTCAATTTTAAAAATATTTTCGGTTATTCACGCAGCTTCATATTGCACGTCAGTTAAGTTAGTGTTAAGGTGGTTTACGAAGAGAAGCCTTGGTGTTTGCTTCTCCCGTCCTTTATCCAGCAGCACAGTGTTAGCACTTTAACTGGTCGACGTTATGATCTCTTTCATGAACAGGGCTCCTCATAGCGGTAGGCCTGAAACTACCGCCCGTTCTATCTTATATCTAACTACTGGAGCTATCCGGTTCGATCATGCGTAATGAATATCTCTTTACAATGCCAAGCGGATCGCTTACCACCTAGAAGTAGCTTGTCTGTTGTCATATGAATAATTTTGAGACCGGGCAATGCCGTTACCTTCATTTGGATACTCTTTAGTAGTTCAATCTCTCAGTAGGCGAAACGGTACGTCATCATCCTCGCAGATAGTAACACACCAGCAGTGAAAAATGATGCTTAATCACTATACAACCATGGAAAGGAAATGGGGTGGGGGCGCACAGCGAAAATCCTTATATACGTAAGGCAAACGGCTAAAAGGAAGGCTGCACATCTGAGCATAATGTCGGAGCAAAACGCCACCAGGGGGATTTACCGAGAATCGTTTGCAAACCTCACTCAACACAGCCCCGCAATCCGGCCAGGAATTGCCAGCAAGCTCACCACCGGGCTCCGCCCCGTACTACGTCCCAGTTGCATTTTCAACCACGCGCTCGGAGAATCACGTGGACCCCATCCAAAAAGGCGCGAAGATAACAGCCTAAATTGACAGGGGTTGCTATCATTTCGTGTTGCCACGTCATGAACTATGCTGTGCCAACCACTTTTGTTGGTTTCTTCATGTGGTTTTTCCAGATAGAGTAGGTGTATAACATTCGTGTTCGTCTAACTTTGTGACGCTGATAACAAAAACAAACACACCTTATACGAAGCTACTAAAGAGTGGGGAGTCATCCCTTAAAGGTCATAAAATAACTCCGACTTCACCGACCAAAACTGAATTGCGTTTTAAACCATATTGCGTCTAGAAACTTGCAAATCATGTTGTCCCCATAGCCCATTTCCGCAAGCTCTCGACTGAACGAGAATTAAGGTGGAGTTTAGGACACGACTGCGGTCTTTGGTATGATATGGTCGATGAAAACCCTTGGATTGTCCTTTGGAGGTCCGACGGATAGACGTATCCCTTTTACAGCACAATGAACGTACACAGATTTAGTACCACTTTCATCTGCAAATCAGTGAATAACTGTTGTACTTTTGGTTGTACTGTTTCTCAAGAGACTTGTAATCCCCGTACTCTATACGATATATTCTGGAGTGCTGTCAGTCACATGCAGAAAGAAACAAAACTGGTGATGAGTGCGATTAGTAATTATGAAACCTAGACCAAAACATCAACTCACAGCTGAGGGTATGAAACGGAGTGAGAACCTGGCCAAGTAAGGGTCACTGCGTTGGTGCAATTGGGGAAAAAGCAGTCAATAAGAGGGAATGTTGGTGAAAGTGGGTTAGCAGTCTAAGAATAAAAAGCGTCCTAAATAAGGTAGCAAACATGTTTTGCCTGATCAGCTCAATGCTAGAAACCATCAGGCTTAATGAATAAATTAGCAGTAGGGGTCTCACCGGAAAAAGCGAATGGAAACTAACAAAGCATGAACCTCAAAAAAATATGCCATTAACTATGTTCCAGCCCTGTAACTGTACGCCCCAGCAGAGTAAAACTGAAAAGAAAACAATTAAGATCTTTGGGTTCTTGAATAACGCTAAAAAATCTAATGGATTGTGCTTCCCAATCAAGGGGCACAGGTGTCACCATTATGGACAGTATTTCCTCAGACGAGATCTACGGGGTGCCCACGTCGACAGCACCAACTCGAGGTTCCCTACTCGAATAAAGATGGCGTAGCTAGAGGGGTAAATTCACCGGACCCCAGCCTTAAGCATTCACAGCTATGGAAGTAATCATTGTACGAGAACGTCCGTGAACGGTTCCCTATTGGTTGCTAATCTCACCACCGAATATGTGTTAGCATTAGTTGCTAAAATTGGTGAACGACTGACCGCAACTTGAAGTTTGTCTTCGCAATCATGAAGTCAGTTTTCTGAAGCGGTTGGCGAGAAGAGGACTGTGGGAAGCAAAGACGGATGGGTGAGCACAGCGTTTCTTCGTTTTTAGCACTTATACACGATTACATCCAGTGAAGACGGCTCCAAATCTCAAGAGCTATGAAGTTAAGTAAATGGAGCTGACGGTGCAGTATTTCCCATATGATGATTTGAACAATCTCACTACCTATTTGAACATTACACAGGCTGTTTGTCGGAATACAGTAAGCAAAAAAGGTTAAACGCAAAAAATGAACTCAAAGGACTATGCTGATATCCCATGGAAAGCGGTCGTTCGTTGGTGTTCCGACATTCCTAAACAAATCAGTGTTTGTGATTGACGAGGCTCAACACCTACGACGATCGTTAACATCAAACGTTCCATGGCGTTGTACACCACGGATATAGGGGATGCCTTTTTAGCAGATGTTCCGTTGTTTCATGGTGGATGTAGTAGCAGCTTGGATGTGCCAGCGTTTGCGCGTCCGTTCGTCAATCCATCAGTGAACTGGTTTGTGACTGTAGTGGCTGATTGAATGCGCGTCCGATGGTTCGCACGCTTGCGTGCCCATCTGACAACTTCAGAGAACTGGTTGTGAGATGACTGGACATTTGATCAGTTATATGCTTGCCCGTTAGAAGATGGACCTGCTTGACCGCATGTACACAGTACACCCGTGTCCTTACATACGTGTTTTTTGAGTTACTTTGAACTTGCAATAGTGGAGAATATCATACGATCACAGCCGCATGTCATCCCACAAAACATTCAAAATAGAGGAGTTTCGCGAGACTCTGGATGACCAACCGCCAGTGAATAATAATCACGATTGTATGATGACTGAGAGAGATAAAATGTCAATCACCATCAAGTTCAAGTACTCGTCCCTAAGATAAGGAACTAAATGTATCCGGTAACTTCAGGCTGTTGGAGGGATGTGATAATCATTCAACTATGACAATCTCCCGACGCACAGCTGCGATACAAATCGAAGAGAAAGGGCCGGAGTACAATCGGAAAGCCGGCTTTCGGTTAAAAGCACAGAACTTCCGGTCATTCATGTCACGCTCTAACTACTGAGCTATTCGGAGCTGGAAAACACAATATCAGTCGTTTACAAACGTGCGTGGGACCTTTGGTAAACCACCTGGCGCTGAGCGGAACCGATATCACCCAATATGCACTAACATTTCATGGCAATTATTCTTCATCAACGTGGGAAGTAACAACAATGTCGTCAATTCTGCCTCATTCAATGCGGGACAGCTGGAGCCTAACTTGAGGGGATGCAGGCGTTGAGGCGCGACTTCCTGACAATGCGCATTTGACACTCCAGTTTCCTTGCTACGCGTGGACAACCTGACAGTCTTATGGCATTCGCACGTCCTGTGAGCCGCATGATAGTGGTGTGTCTGAGAAACGTCGCAGCTTAACGGCCGAATTCCTCTTATACCTCACTGTGGTGTCAACATGCTTATGGAATTCGGGCAGAACAATCACGCCTCAATATTATATACTGGTTGACATGGAAACTGTATACCAAATCAGAAGACGGCACATTAGTTAGCATCAGTCGTATATTTGTGGGAAAGATCAACAGTAGCATGTACAAAGTAGGAACAAGCATGCGAAGAAAGCCGGCACTTTGCATTGACCAGCCAAATGAAATCACTGGTGGAGTGTGGCTGGAAAAATGACGCGTAAGATTGACGTCAACAGGATATAAGCAACACCAAAGAAAAGAATGTAAAACAGGCCAAGAATGTGAAAATACACAAACACAACAGAGCCATAAATGACGCGCCTTCTCGAGCTCAAAGTGTGAAAACTCAAAACATGCAACTACGCGGTAAAAGATACTATGGCTGCGTTCCAGTGTGCGACACTTAAGATCACCGATCTGATAACAAATTGTGAAAACTGACGACCTGATTTAACGAATTTCCTGTCTAGGCTTGGGCAACCTGGCAGTATCTCAGCCCTTGGGTAGCACGGCAGCTAGACACCGGAAGTGTTACAGCTGAACGATCATCATCACGTATTCCGCACGATCTCAGAGGCGGCGTGCGAGAGGAAGAAAGTGGTAGGGACATCAGCTGCGTGAAGTTAAGGCGGGCGGTTCTCAGTAGACGAAGATTCGGTTGTTTAACTCATCCACAGCTATCTATGGAAAGGTGCTGAAGTGTTCAGGTAGTGCTTTTAGTATTATACACACTTTTTTTTTGGGGGGGGGGGCAAAACCCTAATCACTGAATCCTACATTGCCATGTGTAACGTGGAAATTACGTAAGACGTTCAGACGAACATATCAGAGCTTGTAATCGGAATTACTGGATGTGGAAGGATTTTGAAAGTATTCTTTGCTGCAAGAGCATTCAAAACTAATAAGATCACCATGATTTTAGTGGGGTTTCGAGGTCGAAATGGCAGAAGCCTCATATTGCCACACTACACACGCTGCCGCACAAAACCGATCAGATCCACAGGTGGTTCAACCAATAGTGGATGGGATGCCCAAAAACCAACGGTAGGTGGGCCGATGCTGACTTGCATGATTCATTTTAGGGAACTTCGTTGCACGCCACACAAAGACATCACTATGTGTATTATGAAAACTTAGTGCAACAGCGATTCGCGGCACTTAACCAAAGCAGCATCCACAAACTTTGAGAGAACCACACAAGCACGACAGCAAGGCAAAGCCGGCAAATGAAGGTCAAACTATTTTTATTTTTTTAAATTTTTAATCAACTGGAAAAGTTTGGAACTGATTGAGAAGTCATCGTTTCAGAAGGGCTTGGTAAATAACTAATGGTTTTTAACTACGTGACGTTTCGCTTTTGACATAAAAGCTTCGTCAGGCCAAGTGAGCAAGGTTTTAAGGCAGACGGAGAACCAATCGGTAAGATCTTTTCCGATTAGCACACTAGGTTGGTGTTGAATGCCAAGAACAAGGTCTGGCAATGGGATCTCCAATACCCCTGGTTTTTGCGAATATTTTTGTGGAAGATTTTGAACAGAAGACGTTAGCCGGATTCCCGTACCCATCCAGGGCATTCTGTCATTATGTGGATGACACTTTCGTCATGATGATACGACACAAGGTCAGTGAATTTTACAACTATCTGAATGACCTGAATCCACACATCAAACTTAGTATGGAGATAGAGCCAACTTCGGGTAAACTACCCCTCTTGGACTGTATGACACATAAGGTGGGGGAGAAACTAAAAACCAGTGCATCAGAAGCCAACTGACATTGGGGTGATTTTGAGATACTCGTCTGCCGATCCGAATTGGTATTCACCAGTATTGTCTCAACCATATTAAGCCAAGTAAGGACCCAGTGCATAAAACAAGTTGATCGGAGAGCGGCCCAAATAGAAGGAAAGAACAAACTTCCGAGTAGTAGATATCCATCTAGTTTGATTGAGCGTCAATTATGGAAGGTATTGGTACTGGTGGCGAAACCCAAAAGGGAAAGGATTGGGATTGCTTCCACTGAAAGCAAGACAAATTGCCTAACAGTGGGATTACCGTTATTCCACATAATGCAGGGCATTCGAAAACATTCGAAAGACTTCAAGCGCGGCTAACATAAGAGTACCGTTTTAGAAGAGAAGCATTATGCGCCCTGCTGTGGCATCCCACCATTATTTCCTCGAACTAACTGGAACGGACTGAAGGTACATGCATACAGACGATAAGAATACCCGAGTCGATTGAAGGAGCTCGGTGGAATTGGTGGAAATCAACCATTTTCGGCAAACACACACGGAGAATAAGATTGGAATACAAGCTGAAACACCGATTGATGACGACCCTAGAGTGGCGAGTTTATTGTAACTGTCCAGCTGAATAGGTTGAGCCAGATAATTCGACCGTAGGATATGGTGCTCTATTAACCATGGGAAACAGAAGACGGCCGGATAGACAGCGAGAAAAGCATACCACACGATCCTAAGGCATTGGTCAATGCTTTCTCCCGGCTAGCGTCATCCGCAACCGAGTAAATAAGCATTGCAGTTCAACCAGGATACCGAGATAAGTTATGTATGCGATCCGTCGATACCACTGTCTGAAACAGATAGAAAAGTAACGCATTATTGTGGAATGTGTTTCATGACGTACGCACTCACAGAAACAACAAAGCAAAAATGAATGGCGAAATCATGTTATGAGCTCATTGGTGTTGCCATAATAAAAATTAATCAAAATTGAAAAACAAAAGTTAATTAGAAGGAACGACCGGTTTACAAAGTAATTCTAAGGATCGTTCGCACTGGTGCGCTGATCGACGGTGAATGGCGAACCTGACCACTTTATGTTGAAATAAAAACCGATAACTTCTCAGTTATCAAGAATATTTGACCACGTTTGCTGTGGAATGCATAAGCCACTAAAGCTGCTACAAATAGACTATTGCGGTATGGTGGTCTGTGGACTTTTATGACCCACTCAGCTGTACCGAAGGGTTTCAAATTGACAGACGCAGAATTTAACGCATATGCTTGTTCAGTAAATGGTCTAACGAATACAGTCTCTTGATACTCCATGTTGGTGGTTAGAACAAGCTAGGCGACTATTTCCTTAAAAAACTTGTACTAGTGTAGCAGTATGCCGGCAGCCAACCGCCGTCTTGAGGTCAGGCTGCCAACTGCTTTATTTGAGGACTACAATCGTCCTCCTGTTTAGGTGTGCGCACCCTGACACCATCCCAGCCCACTTATAACTAACAATACTCTCATGCTACATCGGCTGCCGCCAGCCGGGTCGCCTTACTGGCTGCAAACAGCAAGGCGGGTAAGCGGAAACACGCTACTGCGGAGGCCTACCTTCTTACACTTTCACGTGTCCCCTCTTCTATCCTATCTTACCCGAGTTCGAAAACTCCCTCTGCAGGTCCCAGCAATAGGACTGATAGCTTTGCTTGCCATGCATCACGCCCAGCTGCAGCTTCTGTACGTCCGACTTCACCAACAACCCTAAGCACTACAAAGTCTATTCTTAAACCCCGAAAGCCGGTCTACCTTTAATGTTCGCACACTTAAGCAAGCAGAACAACAAGCGGCTGCTGCTCGTATGCTAGATTCTCCCAGCATTGATATATGCTGCTTGTCAGAAACGAGTAAAGGACACGAATAATTTAGGACGCATTTAATGGAAATGAACTGACTGATCCCTCGCTCTCTTCCAACGTTTGGCTCCGCACCTCTGGTGATGCGGAACCCTCTGCAGTTGTATATACCGGGGTGGATGTTATTTTAAAAAGGGCTAAAAGCTCAGATATTGTAGACGTTGGCGACATGAGCATTCTGGTAACGAGGCTTCGCGCTGCAGAGGCCCCATTGGGTGGTCGTCCTGAGTTGGGCGCGAAACACGAACAACGGAGAGAACCTACTGCAGGTTTGTGCTGATTACAGGCTGCTTTTTTGCAGTAACGATTTCCCTAACAGCAGAAATTATCTGACTGCGTGATTCACATCAAAGAATCAGCCACGAATCCAAATAGACCGCGATGCAGTCAGTTGCCGGTGGCAAGGGCCGAACACTGTTCGCCGCTCCTTCTGAAATATCTGCGTAGACTCCCACCGTGCACGTGACCATTCCAGCCTTTCAGGTCTGCCCAAAACACATACACCAAGCCTAGCCACAGGGAAGCTCATGGACTCAGAAACTCAACAAACCTATCACAACCGGCTCCTCAAACGCCTGCCAGCTGGTCCGACATCGAATATTAAGGATCACTGGAGACGGATATTCAACGCCTTACTCAGCGTTGAAAACTCTGGCTGCGGTACAACCCAGGCATCCTCATCCATGGACTGGACCTCTGATAGGATTATGATTTCGCTGGAGGCCCGGCGACAGATTCCTCCGGGATCCAACCACAACTAAACCCGAAACAGGTAAAACTGAGTGTTCTTGCAGACCGGGAGGCATGGTGGGTCCGAAAAGCTGAAGAAATGTAAGATGTGAAAAAACGATGGAAGCGTCCGCCGCTTGTTCCACTAGATTCGTTCGACTGGCCCCAGGAAGCCTCTGGTCAGAAAAACCATCAGGGACCAAAATAGCTCTCCGATATCCAGCAAAGCAGAACGTTTGAGCCGGTGGGCACAATAATTTGGATACCAATTCAGTTGGCCACCTGCTACATCCAATCTGAATTGTTGATCTTTAACAGAATATGGGACCCCTACAGTCACAGGAGTGTCCAAGTTTAGATCTACACTCAGGCGTTATCGTGCTCCTGGCCCTGACGACCTTCCACCTGCTCCGTTCAGAGACGGTAATAGATTTCTCAGCTAGTCTGTCTAGCTTATTCGCGTCTTTCTGAGAGAAAGAGACCATCTCAGACAACTGGGCTGATAATTGTGCTTATCTTCAAAAATGGTACTCTCAGTGAAAGTAATAACCGTAGGGGCGTCAGTATGACTCCCATAGTAGTAAAATTTCTAGCGTCACCGATTCTTCGTTGTCTTACGGTGGCACGCGAATCCTTGACGCGTGAGCACCGAGTAGAGCCTGCGTCGACCACATCTTCATAAACACACACACACCGTCAAGTGTTAGATGTGCAGAAAACTCACAACCTTGGTGTCTCTTGACTTCAAGAGTGAATTCGATGCTGTCGATCGGTCAGTGCTCCGAGCTACAGTTTCCCACTAGGGGATGCCCCGGGATTTTGTGAACATAATCCGGTCCCTATATTCACATACTTCTGGGCAAGACACACTGCGCAAACTTTGAGCTGAATGTGACTTGGCAGAAGGGCGAGTGATTACGAAGAGTTTGGGTGTTGGTGTGGTCCACTTTCCAGGATGAGGTACCCTAGCACTTGGCTGGAGACACTGCAAGAAATGGCGACTAATCGATGTCAGTGGAGTTCGTGCTGTCAGTTGCTTTACAGGTTGTCTTATTAAGCTCCTGGAGATGCGGGTACTTCAGAGTGCTTGAGGTAGGCTAGCACCAGAATCTTCCCCCATCCACTGTCTTCTCTTTGTTCAATTTAACGATTTAAATATGATTAAACTATGTGTTTGTACGGTAATGAAGCATCATTGTCAACATTGACAATGCTACCTTTGATGACGATGAAGCCACGAAGAGAGGAGGGCCGTTTCCTCTTAGTGGTCTTGGTGTGCTCTGACCAGGTAGATCAACCACCGTCAGTGGTGCTCGAATAGTATAAAGCTTCACTTTACATACAATACTGACTGCTCCCATGAGGCAGGCTTTCCACCTCGAAACGATGCTTCGATAAGTGGGATGAACTACGAGAGAGAAAATGAAGACATCAATAGCTCGATAACCGGAGGCCATGGCTTCATACATACTAAAATAAGACTGATATGTTGACTTCCGGCAACAATAATTATGAAACGGGATGCCGGCAAATTTGGAATGGCCAGATGCCCAGCGAATATTGCAGTCATTGCATCCCTTGATCCAACACTTCTTACACAAGATTGCTGAAAACTTCAAAGTCTGTTACTGGCTTATTCACTCTTGGGGCTCACCAAGTGGGGGTAGAACCCGGGCTTCTGCCAGTCGTAATCCCTATTTGAACACGTTGTAGGTTACAAGAGTCAGGTGCTTGGCATCTCACATTGTTGTCCGGGAAGCTACTACCCTATAGAATCCTCAAGTGGTTCTCCACTCCAGCCCTCAGAGTTGGAATGCTGGTTGTTTACTCAACATAGGTGCCTAATAAGGACACTTGACCAAATCGAGACCGTCGAAGTTAAGGCAAAGACTTACAAGTTGAAACGCAGTTGCAAGGGTTGGTTTTCGATCAAAAAGCGACGGTTGAATTCAGAAACTGAACCGTTCTCATCGTTTATCCTCAGAAATTTGGCTTTCTGCTGCAAATGCATTAATAATACGTCTGAAATGACTATGGTGGTTAGGAAAAGCCAATTACAAGGTGACAAGTGGTAAGAGTTTCATTAATCCGGCCTCCGATAATTCGTACCAGACACAGGATACAGAACAAACAGAAAACTTTCAAATTCCAGTGATTGGAGTCAGAATTCCAATCAAGGTTTTGTCTTGTATGTGAAAAGCCGAGAAGCACGGTACAGCTGTTGCCCAATGAGGATGAAGTGCTTCTCTGCGCTTCAGTATAGACTGGTTTCCTTGTAGGCGAAGCTCCGATTGAAACTTTAAGACCCTCAGAAACTACAAACAAGTTTTAAGTATCTCGGAAGACAGAATAATTCACAAGACGAGTGAACCTTTCATCTGAGAAGTCATCAATCAAGAATCTAGTCAACACATAATTCCGTTATGTGAATTATTTGACTGAGGGATGAGAGGCCTCATGCTCTGTCTAACTGCGAGTTAATCATACTACTGAACATCAGCTTGTGGCCCAACAGTCTTCAACTATTAGTAGGGAGGTCACGGGTTCAAATCTTCATTGAAGGGACTTCGGGAATGACTAAACAATGTTCAAATGAAAGCGTTGGTATGGTGTAATCAGTGTCGGAATGTACTGCATTCTATAGAAAGATATAATCACTGGAAACAAAGATGAGTGTGAAACATTAACACAAGCCAGGCAGAAACCAATATAGCGAGTACACACTGATGTTATGGAGGGAGGACTGACGATCGTGAAGGGAATAGAAGTATATAGTGTGAGCGGCTCTTCCCACACCAGTGCAAAGGGAACCACTGACTTGAATGCTTCGTAGAAAGTGGCTGGGCGAACAACAGTTGGAGAGCAATATTACGGTTATGGGGGATCCGGTTGCACAAGAACAGTGTGTACACAAATTTCTTCGAAGAAAACTCATTCTCTAGGTGACGACTTGTTAATAGTCTGCATCTATAAAATATCGCACAAATCGCGCAAACACTGTCGGTGGATACGGGGATCGATACTGAGAATAAATGTCAACTGTTCAGATGGAATATGGTTTGAACTATGGACAATAAGCTCTCTTCTGTTCTTGGCTGAACGAGCAGACGTTGTAAGACATCCAACGGTCGGTGCGGAAAGTAAATAACATTTTGGTTGCTCATTGGGGAATTGAACAACTTTCATCAACCAGTGCTTGCACAGGCGTTTTCCTCATATCGTCTTAAAAGGCATCCCCAAATTTCAAACTCTGAATTCCCTTGCAGAAGGCAACACATAAGTAGCAAGAGTGGTTCAAGCAAATTGTCGTTAAAGCAAACATTTTCCGAGCTCATGATAACAAGGTAAAACTTTGTATCCAAAACAAGCTAAACAGCATCGTTACAAACACTAAACAACTTCACGTAACATATCAAGGTGCTACTGGCAAAAAATCGGTCCCGCAAGAACTTTATCAAGTTATCCAACCAAACGAAAAGTTCTTGGAACCAAGAGATGAATCATCGTTGTGGGGCGATTCGCAAAACTTATCACTTGTGCCTTATCAACTTTAAACCACGTAACAAGGTACAGTTTTCTGGCTGGTATAATTTTGTTAGCATACGAAGGGTGCATACCAAAGAGATGCCCATTCACTGGAGGTAACGGCTTGCTTCAGGTCAACTCATAGGGTGCTGGCTACGGGGTTTGACGATTCAGAAGATTGTCTGAAGACTCTGTTGGAGCTACGGATGTAGGATGCCATTGCAACATGTTTTACAAAATTTGCGAAGTCTCCTCGCCTGTGCTTACCACGTGGAAATAAATTTTGAAAGACATGACATGGGTCGCAAGACTTCTCATCAAGCAATCATGGAACATAGAGCTTTCTTCTGTCCTGTCGTCTAGCATGCGAAGTCGACACTTTGGTTCGACTAGCTTCGTGTTTTAGAATACAGCCAAGCTGCAACTTGTCAGCGTGAAATGGCATTTTTAGGCTTTTCCCAAATAGGGAGTGAGGTGGCATCTCATGAATCCCTTTTGAGGTTACACTAGGTTGCATTACCAGTGCCCACAAAAGCCCATGTACTGTTAAAATGGGTGCACATCCAAACTATATGGAAAGCTGAAAGCACTGGAAAGTGTTTCGTATTTTGGCGCATTCCTTGATCAGATCGCTTTGGAAGTCTCACATAACTTTGTCACAGATGCTCCAGCAACTGTTCAGTGACGCAAACCTAAGGGGTTTGAAAGACGACGAGCTTTCTTTACATAACTGAAACAATGGATAGAATAAGTGTCAGGAGGTCGTGTTCTTAGCCTCAGGTATAACTTGTTCGCCATTTGTCAAAAAACCTGACGGTCGTCAGGTTTGTTCCTACAGGATATGTTCCTACAGACAACCACTACCACATGAAAAGCACACATGATTGCAATGAATACTGAGTTGAGTAAGGTCCGGGTTGTTTGTTCGACATATGGTACGCAGCAAGGTTACATTAGATAAACATTATTCGAATCAAACAATAGAGATTCGCGCATCAGTGGTATGATTTCACCCAGAAACGAACTGTTAGAATTGGTCGGAAATTCAGACGGAAAATGACAAATCGGACGAAAACGTGTAGGCAAAAGTCTAACTGGAACAGCGGATTAACCAAGTTAAAATAACACTGACCTCCGCGTATAATTTGTTGTGTGAAGTCCAATATGCATCAAGCCAGTTCCAAGTGTCCTGATAAAAGTAGCAATATTTCTGTTGTAGCGACGTTCGAGCGCCACCTGGAGCAAACTGTAGTCGCCGTATATTCGATACCGGGTCCACAGGTCCAAAAGTAGGATGCACAGTGGGAGGGAGGTCGACGGGATTCTGTTTTCTGGGGAGACTGAGCTTTAGAGGTTGTCTCAAATCCCCTTGTGATGAAGAAAAACCGACCCAGTGGAGGCCCAGTGATAGACTTTTTAGTCTCACAAAATAAGGTGGTACCATACCTTGAACAAACATCACATTTTACCAAGGCTGAAAAAAGAAGAAAATATAATCGGACCACATTCATTCAGACCATATATCCCAGACCTAAAGCTGTCACCTTGTCGCGGCGGTCGGGCTTCTGTGCCGCAATGACCCCGCCGGCTATACAGGCTAGAACTCAGTTCCTAAGGGTTAAAACATGCCAGGAAGGCCAACGGGGAGCAGCCCGATGAAGAACAGTGAGTCCCCATACTGCGAGGAGTCTTATTACGAGACAGTCTGGAGGTAAAACCGTAGTGTCCTCTGAGTTAGGAGTGTGGAGGCAGTAAGGTGTTTCCTCCAGGGGACCAGAATGTCCCTATTCACGGAGGCTGCGATGATGTTTTCTCTCGAGGAAGGACTGGCTAGAAAAGGTCAGTCCTAAAAACAGCACAATCCGATCGCCCAACGGTTGACCGTGACCGACAATTGGGTAAGACTATTGAGCGATTGGCTAGAAGAAGGGTCCCCAAAAAACATAACTGTCCGCTGCCTCGCGCGTCAGACTTCTGAGTCAAAGGCTAGGGGCAGGGTCCCCGAACAAAACCCTATATCTTCCCACTGACTTGTGGGTCAGACTTTTTGAGTCAAAGGCTCAAGGTGGGGTACCCCAACCAAACCCCCTTCTTCGGTTTGGGCAATTGGGAAGTATCATTTGCCCTTGCAGTTCTTCGCTCACCGGCCTTCTCTCTCTCCATCCATCGTACAATGAAGTGCAATCAACCCATCTGTCAATCCCCTAGCCACTGTTTCGTGTCTAAACCTTCGCCCAGAAAAATAAACCAAAATAACCGCCTCAAAAGATCTCATCCATGTTGCAGCCTCTAATATCCGTACTCGATGTCAAATTGGACAACAGGCATCCCTTGCTGAAACCCTGCTTTCCCTCTCTGTCGATGTATGTTGTGTCTCCGAAACACGCATGAAAGACCTATTTTCGATCGTGCTCCTCAAGCCGCTTTGGGCGAACTCAGATGTTCTTCAGGTATCTGGTGAACTGACGCAATGGAGCGTGACATCTACGGTGTGGGAGTTGCACTCAGCCCCAACGCTAAGAGCGCCTTACTGAACTGGATCCCAGTAAACAGTGGCCTTTGTGCTGTGCGGTTGTCTGGCTCAATTAAGAATAACGCAGGTCGATGCGGTAAACTGTGTTTATTTGTCATATCAGCATACGCCCCAACAGACTGCAGTTCTGAGACTGAGAAGGACGAGTTTTATCAGGATCTGTCACGACTGCTTCGGTCAGCAGGAAGGACGGATATAGCAATCCTGGTGGGTGATATGAACGTCCAAGTTAGGCGACTAAGCTCGGAAGAAGTACAGTTAGGTGGTAGACTTGGAGTTGATGCTCAGTGTACGGATAATTGCGAGCGACTTATTCAGTTGTGTGCAGATCGTCGTCTGTTCCTGGCCAGTACGAAGTTCCAACACAAACGCTCACATCGAGTTACTTGGAAGCCATCTATCACAAGACTGGAAACAGATATCCACAGTGCTGCTCTCAGTAGAAACGTCCGTCTGCGGTACAACTTAGCCAAACTCATCCAAACATTAGATCCCTGATAGGGCCGTGGCTTTGATGGAGGCCCGGCGACAGACTCCCCCTGGCCGTAGCCACAACTCAACCGGACACAGACCGAGAAGCTGGGTAGACCCGAAAGGCCGAAGAAATGAAGGATACGAAAAATGCTAGAAACGTCCGCAGGTTATTCCACTTGATTTGTTAGATTGGTCCTCGGAAACCTCTTGTTAGAGAAGCTAATAGGGACAAAAATGGCTGCCTGATATCCAACAAAGGAGAACGTTTGGACCATTGGACCCAATGCTTGGAACCGTAATTCGGTTGGCCACCAAATAAATCCAATCCAAACTACCGGTCTTTAACAGAAAGATGAACTGTGAACCTGAAACCCCCTTCGGACTCAGAAGTGTCCGCGTGTTTATCTCCACTCAAGCGTCATCGTGCCCCCGGTTCCTGACGATCTGTTACCTGGTCTGTTCAAGGATGGCGGTGATTTTCTCCGCCAGCGCCCTCTAGCCAATTCTTGTTTATCTGGGTGAAAGACACCGTCCCAGACAACTGGGGTGAATCGATGATGGTACCCATTTTCGAAAACGGTACTCCCAGTGAATGTAGTAACCACAAGCGTATCAGCTTGACTCCCGTTGTGACAAGGCTTCTGGCGTCACTGATTCATCGTCTTACAATGGCACGCGAATCCTTCACCCGTGAGCATCACGCAGGATCCCGACAGGATAGAGGCTGTGTTGACCACATCTTCACACTCCGTCAGGTATTGGAGCAACGTCACATGTACAGACAACCAACAATCTTGGAATTCCTTAAATTTAAGAGTGCGTTCGATTCTGCCGACTGGTCAGTGCTGTTAACTATATCTACTCAGCAGGGTATGCCCCAGAAGTTTGGGAACATACTCCGGTCACTATAGTCAAATACTTCTGGGTACGTGAATGCATGGTTATCATTATCCTTATCAGAGACACCAACATCCGTGTTGACACTGATGCTTCAGTGTCGTATAACTACAAAGCTTATCGAATTGTATTTAAAGCCTTAGAATGAAAAGAGAAAATAGTGGGTGAGGAAGACGACCTAGTGCTGGTCTATCGCAAGCATTCTGAAGTGTATACACTTCCAGGCTCTCGGTCGGACAATCTGGAAAGAAACTGACATCGACCAGTCTCTATTTCCTGAAATATCTCCAGTCAAGCGCAAGAGGGCTCAAGGGGACCCCATCCTGAAAGGTGTTCAACACCAACAACATCCAAACTCTTCGTGATCTCTTTCACACCATTCTGCCAAGTCATATGTTGTATACCTCGTGGTTTCTGCAACTCTGAAGGAGGCACGGATAACAACACTCGTCTCGGTGGACAATGTTTCGGCCTACGTGGCCCATGGTCGAGCCACCAGATTGATGGTACTGAATGTTTTCCGCAATTGCAGTACCTGTTGCACGAGCAAACACCCGTTTTCTAATTACCTGGTTAGGAATTCCTTGATGCCACCTGACACCAGCAACATTTCTGAGGCACCGGTAGTCCAAAACCTGAAGACGCTTCACATCATCCGTCTTTAGAGGCCATGTTTCGCCACCATACAACACAGCCCTTACAGTAGCCTGGATCACACGACCATTGAGATTTGAGCACTGACTTCATCAGACACACTTCCGTCAGAGCTAATACAACTACCAATTCTCATTGAACTGTAAAGAGTATGTCCAGAGACTGCACGTTATGAAGCATGACTTTGCACTCTGAAGGTGCTAAACGCATGCCGAAAGATGGTATGATGGTGGTCAGTCTATTCAACAGAGTGTGTTGCGCCTCCGTCTTCAAACATGAGGGCGATGTCGTCTGGGTACTCCAGATCGACGAGGTTCTCACTAGTAACTTGTACGGTAAGCTCGTTAAAGTCTTTAAATACAATTGGATAAGCTTTGTGGCTGTACGACAGTGAAGCATCAGTGTCAACACTGATGTTGCTGTCTCTGATGGTCATGATCAACAGCAACAACCTAAACACTAGAGTTGTGAAGACCTTCCAGTGTTCATCCCATTGATTCAGCAATGACGAAGCTGAACAATAATGGGGACAGTGGACATCCTTGACGGATAGCTCCTTTTGTAGGGAAGCCTTTGGAGGGCTCACCATACAATATCACACACCCCGAAATATGTCAGTATGGGGAGCAAACAATATATACAAACTTCTGCGGCATCCCTTGTTGGGCAAGCAAAGCTATCAGCACTGACCGATCGACAAAATCGAACCCCCCCCCCCTTTAAGTCAAGAAACACCAAAATTCTAGGTCATCTGTGCAATATGGCGTTGCTCCAAAACCTAACACTGTCTCCCAATCATCATCATCAAAGACAGCAACATCAGTGTTGACACTGATGCTTCACTGCCGTACAACCATAAGGTTCGTCTAGTTATATATGCATATATATAATTGTGTTAGAAGCCCTAGAGTGAAAAGGAGAGAAAAAGAGTGGGTGAGGGAGGGGACCTAGTGCTGGCCTATGTCAAGCGTTCTGAGGTGCCTACACCTCCAAGCGCTCAATCAGACAGTCTGGAAAGAAACTGACAGCACGAACGCCACTGA
>SJOL01004272.1:0-107150 GCA_004794785.1 Opisthorchis felineus | reverse complement strand
GATGTGTTTCCTTACTGTGGTATAAACCTATACAGACGCATGCTATTTGCCTACTGCGGGTGTCGGCCCCACAGTTTCAACACGTAAAGAATCACATTTGACGATTGGTTCTGTGAAACCAATGACACTTGATCGTAGTGGAGGTCGAATAAAAAGTTCAACTCAAAATATTTCACAAAATATAATAGTCACAGACACTGGATTCAGTAAAGCTGATCCAAATGAACGATATTAGGTTCACCAGTGTAATCACCCTGGGCCGCCTACCGAGCGTCGACGACTAACGTGAGATGAGTTCATCCCATTTCCAGATTACCACCTGTAAACAATCCGGTCCTTCTGCAGGAAAACGGTGCCAATCCATACGCAGAAAAAATACACATTGTACCACGTTACCGAGTGCCTACAGTTCATTGGCGTAAATGTTGCTGCTGTTAAGCACTCATTATTCTGATGGCTGGTTGAACCAAATTGCTTGTTCGCTTAGCTACTTACAAGTGTGCCTCAGCATCGGTGACATACAATTCGGAACATTTCCAGCTTTGAGGAGACACTTATTCGGTACTAATCATGTTAAAAAATCTAGTGATTAAAAACTTCCGACCAGAGGATCCGTCTTTGATGCCAGCTAACCAGACAATATGCTACGATCGAATACTGTTCCAGACGAATGCAAGCCTAATCGGAGTGGCAGAAATCTAGAGGCAGATGGTTAAAAGATGCCAGTGGCGTTCGTACCAGCAGTTTCCACCCAGATTGTCTAACTAAGTTTTGGAGATGTGAGCAGCTCGAGTGTCCGTAGTAGACTAGCCGCAATCCCTATTGTGTTTCTTCTGTTCATCATAAGGCGTCATTCAAGTAAACTGAAGTAATAGTGTTCTCCTCTGGAGTTACTGTCGTAATGATGATCGAAACACTTGAGCAGGATGCTACTTCGTGCGATGGAAGACGATTTTAAAGGGGGACATGGACCCACCCAACAGCGCACTTAAGATGTCTCCTCGAATGGTGACGAAACGTTTGCAAATCAATTGCCAAGCTCGGCGAACAGATCAACAGCCACCTGATCAATTACCATATATATATATATATATATATCACCTGTATCGTTAATACCTCAGTGTCTCCTTTTGGCCGTACGTATGTAAACCCAGAAAAGTATTTACCATTCGAGTCCATACCCTTAACATGTTTCAAAGTTTTTCAGACATGAGTCGTCTTCAGGTTACTCCGCACAGGCATTGCGGATCCTGGCAGTCAGCGCTAGACACAGGTTTATCCGTTTGATTTGTCTGGTCGTCCAAGTTCCCAGTTCCGTTCGAGCGTTATCAACCATTCACAGTCAGGGCTAGGATTGCGTTTGACTGTTCTGAGTGATTACATAATCGCGGGCAGTCGGATCGTCTAAAGGTCGTTAGCGGTTTTGTGGAAAGATAACTGCTCGGCTTATGTAGCGGCCGATTAAAAACTCCAGTTGATCACCTAAACAAATGTGAAGTGGCTTATTTATGTTTTCCAAGGTATATCTAGAAGATGATGAAAAACGCATCTAATGTTCGAGGATCCCGTGTTGGTTGACGCGTAAAATCTTTGGATCAAAATTGTCTAATAGTAGCTTTTCCGTGCGGTTGGTTGCTGATGATTCAAGGTGGAGTTTTGTAATAAAAGGTAATGAACTAGTCCAAAAGGCACTGACGGACTGAATATATTCTTAAAATTCAGAGATCTTCCGGAAGTTATACCGTGATTAACAAGAAAGCATGATGCCAACTGATGTCAGAAAAGCAACGTATTCATCAACCCGATGATGAATTTCGGTTCAGCAAAATAATGGTTACGCCTAAAAGTCCTCTACAAAAGCCTTATACATCTTCTTCTTCTCACTTTGATCTGATTCACTCGGTTTTCTCGTCAGTCATGTCCCACAAACAAGCAGAATCCTGCCCATTATCACCACTAATATCACAACCATCACCATAATCACTAGCCGAAAATTCATCATACACGATATAGCCGTATCTGCAAAAGCAAGTGAAATTTGAAACCTAAGAAGAAAACGGTAACCCTAAGGTGGTTCTTCTTGTCATTCATAATGGGAACATACAGAAGCTCCGGTGTTGAAGACCATTACCAGACCTGGTAATCCCTGGTGAACGTTGATCAGGATTTAAGTCACTCTAACCACATGTCCGTCGCATGCATACAGGGTCGTAAGGTGTTGTGACTTACTTCAAAGCCGGTGTGTGGTGGAAGGATTTGGGAGTCTGAACAGGGTAATTGCCAGGTAGTTGACAAGTGAGAAAATTTTTACTATGAACAGAAGGCTTAATCATTTTGGACGAAATTTACAAACAGGACAGTGTATCTGATACCAATACCTGCCGCAAAAGTATCTGAGTACATCCGTGCCTGCAAAGAATATATGCTTGAGCTATTAGTTTGAGTTGGGTTTCTGGCAATCCTCCGTAGACAAACATTCATTCACCACTGTCTTTGAAAGTGATGGAAAGTTACGCACAACCGAATTTAATCGTCTGGTGTTCAGGACAAATTCCACGCAATTATCCTTAACATGAAACTGTCAAAAACCTGTCTGTGCAAGCCCTGTATGAATCCAAGTGATCTTTGCGTGATGTGGCAATTGCTCCGCGAATGGTTTTGAATCTCCTATTACAAGCAGATGGACAGAACTGCTCCTAGATCTTTCACGATCCTAAAGGATTCTAAAAGATCCTAAAGGCAATGTGCCTCTAATAGTTACAATCAATAATTGCAAACCAGAAATGGTGGTTCGTGGAAGCTCAATGAACTACGTGTTTCGTTGCAGTTGAGACTCATCAGAAGGATGTAGGTTCACCTTGAGGACGGTAAAAAGTCTATATTTATCGGTTTCCAAACAAACTGATAGGCAAGGGACAAACCGAGCAAGAATTGGTCGGGTGTCATATTTCATCAAATTTCAGTATGAATGTTCATCAGAGGCTACCATATTTCAGGACAAATGCAGTATTCTTAGAATATCGTGGTAACTACACATTTCAACTAATGATGCTCAAGTTTGAACTTCGCTTTCCTTATTCAGTCGTCTTTTGTCATTGTCATTTTGTAGACAAGTGGCTTTACATCAACCTGGTAATTCACGATGACGATTGCTATTTTTATAGTTTTAAACGTAGGTTTCAGTTCAAGTCCTATATATATTGAGAAAAGTACACAACGATAGATAGAACGAAGAGAATAACAGGCTGATACAACGCAGATATTTAAAAAAAGTATTTTGTAATTTCCTGCTTTGCAGGCTGCAAGTGTGCAGGTTTTAGAATAGGATGCAGGCCGGAGGGCAGCAGAGCCCTCTACCACTGCATTTAGTGCAAGAATACCTAGTCAAATCCACTTTGACTGGGACAGTGTTAACACAAACAATTGTTTTGTCTACGATCTATCCCTTTTTACGGACTTTTGGCCCGACTAGCCTACGGAACGCCTGGAAAACAGCTGTTTTAACGCAAATATTAGGTGTGGGAAACGTAGTTTATTTTTAGTAGTAACATACAGCTATTTCATTTTCCTCGGCCGTAAAGAAATTTATTAGGTGATGATTACGTGGGCAATCATCTGTTATGACGAAAATCACTTGGAACATGAGAAGGAAACCCAGGTTTCTCAAATTGTGATATCTTTTCCTCTTACATCACAAAAAGTGGCAAACAGTGCCACGATTTTCGAATATGGCCATAAAGAATTCACGCTTCTTTTAATTATCTGGCAAATGCCTATTGGTTTTCTGCAGCTTTCACTCGAATATCAACCGCGTAAACAGTCAAAACCCACTCCATCCGGTAAGAATAGCGTTTGAGTTGAACTGGATGAGTAAGTCAGATTATATTCAGCGCGATACTGATTGACTGATAATGAAAATCATGCCATCTTGACAGGCTCAACTGATCAGCTAATAAGTCTAACTCGGTTCATGACCAGACTTTGTATGGGTAGTATGCCTTATCATGGATAGTAGGCGGCGAGTGAATAAAAAGGCAAAGGAAGTAACAAAATCTGGACCTTAAAATAGTGTCTTTTGAGGTCGCTGTTACCAACACTAGTATGAATAAGATCCATGACATTCGTGGTCGGAGTAGTTGAGCGAGGCAAACCAAGAAATGACGTCGAAAAACGCTTGTAGCTGAATGGGTAGTCATCATTTTCGGAAAAGTTTGGTAACAATCGGTAGATTTATTGCTGGGCAACTTTTCGCTTTTGACACAAAAGGTTCGTCAGGCCAAATGACTAGGTTACAAGGTTGGTCGAGATTTAAGGCGGAAGGAGAACCAATCAGCTAAATCAAGCTAAATCTCTGTTAGGTGTCGGCCGAGGGATCTTGTGTGTTAGGGTGGGTTACTAAGTGTTAGGCAGAGGGGGAAACCTACATGAATTTGGGTTCAGTCTAGGGTCTAGTTCTTCCGGTTCGGTTCACGTGATGATCCCTCTTGAACGTCGTTTGCACTTTCCATTCGTCTATATGGATGAGCTAGTGCTACGATAGTTGAAGAGGAATTATGTGAACTTTGGTCGGGTTGGGATTTACACCCCATGCTTTTGCTAAAGATTCTACATGCATTGACAACCACACATTCACGTGTCAACTCGGCTTATCTAAGACCGCTTTCCATACGCTCACCAGTCCCACACCCTCGATTCTATTCACGGTTCTATTTCACCTCCTCGGCTATCAGCCGCTGTGGTGTGAATCGCAGTCCCCGTTTTAAAACTTCCACATTCTCCAGATCTATTCTATGTCCGTGTCTACGGCACGTACCACCCTCGCTGAGTCTTTGACCAGCGCTTGGTATTCTTCCACATTTCTTGGTGGTTTGTTTATCCTCCTTTTATGCTCATCAATTCTGGTGTGCAATTCTCTGGCAGTGTGTCCTATTTAAACCTTAGTGCAATCGTTGCATTTAATTTTATACACACAGCCCCCAGTCCTTTCAACCGGGAGGGGATCTTTCAATTGCACCAAAACCGAGCGTAGCGTTTTTCCCTTCTGGAAAGTTACTCGAATGCTGGCTAAGTTCAGCTATCTTCGAATAACCTCCTGTGTTCCTTCTTAATATAGAATGACTGCTGTTCCAATCCATTCTTTACTGTGTCTAGATACCGGAGCCAATATCCTTCTTAATTGACGCCCAGTCGAACTCACTGGGTCTCCTATTTCTTGAAGTATGTTGGAAATCTTTATTTGAGCTGCTATTCGGTCGATCCCGTCTGCGCACAGCGCTCTCGCTCGACTGAACATCAATGAGAAAGTACTGGCGTATACGGGCTTTGGGTGCGCTGATGAGTAGTTTCTGGTAGATACTAGTTTTTAATTCTCCTTGATGGACAAGCATGTCAAGGAGAACAGACCAGTCAACCGAGTCGAATACACCTTGGAAATCCAGGAACACTAACATTGTGGGTCATCTGTATGTACGGCGTTGTTCTAGCACCTGGAGCAGTGTGAAGTTTTGGTCAACGCAACCCTACCACTCTGCAAGCCCACTAGTGGCTCTCGAGTCGCTGTTTCACGAGCCACCATAAGGCGACGTGGGACAAGTGACGCCAAAATCCTCGTTGTGATCGGAGTCAAGCTGATTTCGCTGTGGGTATCACACTCGTCACGAGCCTATTTTCTTTAAAATGGGCACTACCACCGACTCTCCCAGTTGTATGGGACAGATTCCTTTTCCCAAAATGCAACCGAACCGACCAGACAGGCTCTGACTGAGGACTTCACCCCATCTTTGAACAACGCGGGTAAGAGGTCATCCGGACCAGAAGCATGGTGGCGCTTGAGAGAACATATGCAGTCGTAAACCTCCGAGGCCGTAGGTGGTTCCACGTTCACCGTCCAGGGTTCTACGTCAACTGTGGGCTCCAGATGAGCGGCAGCTTGTGGCAACAACAATTATTGTTCGAAGTATTCGGCCCACCGGTCGAGGCGTTCTTCTTTATTCGAGATAGTCACTCCTTTCCGATCCTTGATGGTTTCGCTCACAAGTGGTTTCCGAAGACCGGTCGCACGGATCAACTGAAATAATCTTCGCGCATTACCAGTATTCTGTGCCTCATCCATTTCCTTGGCTTTCTGTGTCCACCACACTTTACGGCCGGCTAGCACGCTCACTTTCACTTGACGTCTGATAATTCATTGGGTCGAGTTATGTTCGGGCATCCGCTGGGATATTTCTTCGAGATTTAAGCAGTGCTACCGTTTGGTCTGATATCCAGTGCTTGAGTGCGCCTGGTGGTGCCGTGCCACAGTCAAACCTCCTAGCTCTATGCAAAGAAGTGGCAATCTCATCCCAGTATGAGTTCACATCTGATGGTGAAGCATTTGGAAGTGACTCCAGAAGACCAGTCTGGTAAATTCGTCTAACATCCGGATCTGCCGGTCTTTCAGCTGCACCCGCACCTTATGCGGCCCAGGAAAACGTAAAGAGAAGCGACTCCGGGTGAGTGCGTGGTCAGAATCCACAAATGTGTTTCAAAGCGACTGGTAGTCAGTTATTGATCCGCACCATCGGTAACTAATGGCAATGTGATCGATGGGAGTTTGTGGCTGACATGCCGTTGGAGGACACCATGTGGCCAGACAACTTCGGCTATTTCGTAAGTTAGTATTGCATAAAAACAGCCTGCGATCAGCACACTGCTGAAGCAATCGTTCACCATTGTCTGTACGTCCCGAGTCCAATCCATGTCCACCTCCTATGATCAAATGATAGGCGGAGATATATAGACTCTCTAATATGCACAGCACGGAGACTACTGGCAACGACGAATATGAAAGTTATGTATTATTATCAATCAGTAGGCAGATAACAGCCTTGCGCGTGAATATATCCTACTGTCCATTACCCTGCTTTTGGATAACACCTCGAAAGTAGGAATCATTCACTTGTCTATTGACAGACTTGAGGTTACGTCAGCTGACTTGTCACAAGAAGTCCTGTCGGCTGATATCCTTCTGCAGAGATGGTTGCTCATACTAAAACTGAGGATTTCCCAGCGTTTGAGACGTCGTTAAAAAAGTGGAATCATTTACCAATGTTGGAAATGTCTCTCCAACATTAGGATTTGGGCTCCAATGCCCCAAATAATGAGAACCACTGTAAAGGGCGTCACAATATCTCATGGGTCCAAAACTCGATGAGCAAGAACAGTGCTCAATTTCAGAGGAGAATCAAATAGTGGGTTAGTTTCGGAGCAGGTCCGATAATTCCACAAGAGCCATAGGGTAAAACTTGCTTTGCCTCCTACGGGTTATGTTTTGCCTGCTTATTCGACGGGAACAGGCTTTTAGTTAACCGTCTCTGGATTTTGCAATCTCTGAACACTAAGAGAACCCAAATATTCGCCCCTGAAATAGTGTACTGCTTGAGAGTCATCTGCTTCCAAATTTGACATTAGTTTGTTTATTTTCATTTAAAATGACGTAATATATAATTTGGGGCGAAATGCTGACAACTCCTTTGCTTAAGGTATTCTGACGGAAGACTGGCGTAAACCAATGAGCCAGTGAAAAAAACTGAGTTATTCTTACACTTTTCGTCTACTGATAAATTTGCTAACTTGAACGTGAAATGTCAGAACAAGCGAACGTACATATTGAATTACTAAGAATTAAAAAAAACTCTGCAGTGTCTCAGAAGAAAATGGGGAAATTTGGACCTATTTTAGGCTCTCATCCGGCAGAAATAAATTAATACAACAGTATTATAATCGAGAGCTTTCTCTCTAATATGATGGTTCTAGTTAGGAGGAATGCTTTTGCTGCGGGTACGAATCAATAAGGTGGGAGAAAGTATCATTATTGTCGCAGAATTAGGATCATGAAGAGCTACTCCTGGGCTCAATTCCTTCGCTTCAATTGTCCAAATAGCATTTTATGTATGGATTTTGCAAGACTGCGAAGAGCCTTTAGTAGCCTAGACCTTAATTCCTTTTCGGTTCACATTAATCCTTTTTGAAATTCCGTAAATATTACCATGGTTTGACAAAGAACACAGTGACGAGCATTAATGTTTTCGGGATCTCGTCATCAGGTCAGTACATTTCTAATGGTTAAAATAAGAGCGAAAAATGAAATAAGCAGCCAAGATTGGTTAGTGAAATGGAAAACGTGGAGACAGAAACGATTGGTGGTCTGCGCCCCCCACGTCGTATCTAATTGGATGCTGTGAAATGGATGCTCTCCTGACCAACTTCAACCGAGAACACTCCTTCATTCAGTTCACTTTTGAAACTGAAAATGAGAACGCTTTCCACTTCCTGGACGGTAAGTTAATCAGACTTTCCACGGGTTCAATTCAGAGGTCCGTCTACAGAAAGCCCACGTGGACGGGACAGTACTCAAACTTTCTGAGTTTTGTGCCGCTGAGGCAGAAACGAACCCTGACTCACACTTTAGCGAACCGAGCAAAACGTATTTGCTCTGCTGATACGCTGGACTCTGAACTGCAGCACATTGCAAATGTGCTCCGAGCCAATGGTTACCCGGAGAGATTTTTAACCAAGAATATGTGCGATCGCCCTATCCAACCGCCTACCACTACCTTTGGAAAGAAGCCAATATACTTGAGTTTACCGTATAAAGGCGATCTGTTGGCGGACATAGTCAATCGCCGCCTGTTCCAATCCCTGCAACGCATCTTTCCGGCTGGAACTCTGCGGTCTTGGTTTACAACCAGTCCATCGCTCAACCTAAACCTCAAAGACAAGATGCCAGTCCACACCCAGAATGTGGTTGTGTATTCTTTCTCCTGCTGCTGTTCAGCGGAGTATGTTTGGCGCACGACACGGCAACTTTCCAAGAGAATACGTGAGCACCTCTCTTACCGGAATACCACTAGACTCAACAGTTCAGCCAAAAGCTCAATTGCGTCCCACCTAATTGACACTGGACACGTAGCCATTCCAAATGATTCATTTCATGTCGTTTACCGTGTATCCAATAGACTACCAGTGTCTATCCAATGGTGTTGCTTGACTACAGCCAAGGCAGTCGCCATACGCCTGCGAAACCCGGTTCTGTGCTGTCAAAAACGTTCCGTACGAACGCTGAGTCTGCCTTGGTCGTGTGACACCAATCAACCGGCCAAGTCACCCAACGGCCCTCTAGACTATCTCACAGCATCCAGTTAGATGCGACGTGGGGGGCGCAGACCACCAATCGTTTCTGTCTCCACGTTTTCCATTTCACTAACCAATCTTGGCTGCTTATTTCATTTTTCGCTCTTATTTTAACCGTTAGATATGTACTGACCTGATGGCGAGATCCCGAAAACATTAATGTTCGTCACTGTGCTCTTTTTGAAATTCGTTGCATTTAGAACGTGTTCCAACTACACTAGGTCGTGTGCAACCTCAAGACATCTTTCAGAACAAACAGTTCAGGCGACGTTCCAGATCAGTCTTGACCTTCCAGAGAGCAACCATTATTTTAAATCTTTACTGTCTTTGTGTTAAATCAACTACAAAGTACCGCTTTTCCTCTCACTGCCAACAACTCTTAAGATAAGCCATTTTCTATTCATGAAAATTGAGGAGGAAATATGGCTTTATCCCCGAGGGTCATTAGTGATCTGAAATACCACGAAAGCTGGGAAGGTTTAAACATATCCTGTCGGTCAAATTGATAGTCATACGTATTTTAGAACATTTGCCTTGAAAAGCATCAGCGGTTTGTCAACCGCCAAGTTCCAGCCAAGTCGATAAAATGCTGAGTTTGATGTATCAGCACAAGTAAAAATGGATCAGTTCGTATACACTCCAGAAGCTTCCGGTCTAGCCAGAGGTGTCTTTAGAAATGCATTCTAGAATTTATCTTGGCGAAGACCCTTCGAGTAAACATTTGTATCACAAATGGTTCATGTAATGATTGGGTCTCCAACTTTTTTACGTATATTGCGGGCCAACGGACTTTTCCAGATCTTTTGGCCCCATGCAGAATGCCATGGATGTGGTACGTATCTTTTTAAAATTTATGTTACAATATGGATATATAAGGCTATTTTACGCGTTGGAAACTGTGCAGAAAAAATATCAAAAACGGCAGAAATCACACCGGCGACCATAATGATCAACTCTATTCGCATTAGTGATATTTGAAATACTCTGTTGAAGAGTCGTTTTTCAATAAGTTTGTTACTAAAATTTTTCATGAGAAAGCAAAAAGTGCATCCAGAGTACTGAATATGCCCATATAACATTGAAAAAAGCAGATGAATAGTAAAGGTATCCTTCCAGAAAAGTAATTCTCAGACTCGTACATCTGCATACTGTGTAGGATAAAACGGGACGGGAGAACAGTCGTCGGCATCTTTATCGATTTCACATGACTGTGACAGGGAGTAGCTGGCCATTAGTCTAGTATTCTAACGACTCGTTTACCCCGGTAAATTAATATTCCGTATGTTATCAATCCGCTGGTAAACAATTTTCTCAACTGGGCCAAGGTAGCCTGAGCTTCTGGATGAACTGCTCTTGTTTGCCCGAAAGTGGATCAGGCAGGCAAATTGCGATGGGCTCAATTGTTGCCGAGAGTGATACTCATTAGCCTTTAGAATGCTGGGGGTGGTTCAAGATAGATGACTCGAAAAACTAACTTCGAGTTCACGGTGTGATTTATATTGAAAGGATGCCCAACTTGACCTTCATGTTGTAATCACCTTCTACTGTCCTCTTCCAGCCAGGTGGAATAGAATTCACGAGTGCTCTTAGAAAGTTGTCTCTAGGTTTGGCCAAATGACCTAGTATTATACCAGCCCTGGAATGCATACACACATAATTGTGGTTATTTAAGGCACCATATCTTTGAGAATTTGGATCACTGTGGGCTGGCTGGTAAAGTAAACTGGTAGTTTTGCGACATGAAAAGTTTGACTCGTGGCCTTCAAAAGCCCTCTGGTAACAACTTTACTAAGAGTATCGTTCTTGAGTGGCAGTCGACTGTCGTTAAGAGTGGTCTCTAATTAGGCAGACAACTTATCGCGGCAGTAGGCTTGCTGCGGTAGCCATTTAGTTCGGAAGCCATTTTAAACACTTTCGGCCCAGCTTTTAGTTTTTCTAGTGAGCATGTCTTACGAGCTGTTTGGGCCAGACACTTGACTAAATCAGATTTGTTTTAAGGGCACAACACTGAGAGGCTGACTCCGGTCGACCTAGATATCCTGGTTCTGCAACTCGTTCTTGAAGATGACCACAAAGTGTGCTGAGTCAAAAGAATCGCTACATGCTGAACATTCATACAACATGTCTGCAGTAAACAGCACATCGACCACTGATGCTTGTGATGCCATCCGATTTGATCATAAGGGCATCAACGAGTAGTGGAAGAAGGGGCGAACCCATTGCTACACCGTCTACCTCTCTATGGTATTTATCATCAGACAGGAATTTGTCGCTCATGGTGCATCTTAGTTTACCAACATGATCCAAAATCTTTGTTGCTCTCACGTTAGACGTTGCAAAGATAACTCGCGGTAAGTAGCGGTACGCTTGCGAACACGGGAGTTCCATCAACTGAAAATATTCTCCGCTTGACCACACTGGTATCCTTGATTTTGTCGGCAAATTTGAAAGTATTACGTAGATTGTGAATTGCTAGCTCTGATCAGACTATTTCTAAGAATGCTTATAGCCATTCATTCACTTGTGGCATACTTTATGACGAAATAAGACTAAACTTCAGTGGAGCGCACAATCCATAAGTTTTACCGTTTGATTGTCTCCTGCTGGATTAATGAACAAAGTTTTGAGGAACTCGCTTTTGCTGGCATTGATAACCGCTAAAATACACCGGTAACTTCTTCTTCACAGCAAAATGCTAACAAGGGGTTGTCACCCACCGTCATTATCTTCTACAGCTGAATTTCACCAGTAGGATTAGCTATGTTAGGTTTCTGCATCTCAGCAATGGTACTACGAGAGTTATTTGTGGAAGATGAACAGTAGTTCAACGGGCGGTGAAATGAAAAGAAATTTTCTCATAATCACGTAAAAACAACAATGATCCGCATGTTCTTCGCATAAGCAGAGACTATTTTGAGAGGTGAATCGGAGAAAGAACTACTAAAATTAAAATGCAGTGGTCGCACAGCGTCACCCACCTCACGGCCTTTTGTGAGGTCAGAATGATAGAATTATATGAATAATGTAGCACGCTCTTTTTTGTTTATAATGGAATGCGGAGGCTGTAGCAAGCTGAGCTGCTTTAAGTGGATTTCTCCTTTTTTATCTGTACACCTGGTTCTCAGGAAACCACTGTCCATGAAAATAGGAGGAAGACATGTTGAATTGATTAGTGCACGAAAACACATGTTTCGCCCTCTAGCAACATTTGTCTGGTTGCTGCGTGTGTGGTGATTGACTTGTCGACTGCCATTGCAAGTAGGGCACAGATGAACAGAAGTAATGCACCGACGCCAGCACATATCGGAGCCCAACCTGAAGTAAGATAGAAATTGGAGGTGAGTTGCAAGTCTGTCACTAGATATTTTAAAATATAATTCGGAAAATTTGGAGTGCCTTTCGCATGTGACGTTAAACATGAACTGTTAGGGAGGAATCACTTCTCACCATTCACACGTTGAGAAACAATGGAAACAACGACCAAAAAGATAAGCTTGATTAAGGAGCAAACAAACCTTGGAAAGTTTACGCTAACGGGTATTTTTCTGTGTAGTACACTCCAAGCATCGCATAGACAGGGGTACTTTTTGTAGAGGTTGCAACTGTCTAACAAGAGGAATATCTATCCAAGTGACATCGAAGGCAAACATTAAAATGGATAATACATTAGCAGGGTTGGATGCCAGTCTGTTACGCACATTTGACAGCGCGCCCAAAGGATCGCCTACATCTATTAGGCTTCCCTTTAGTACACATACGATCCACCGAATTTTTATTGTTTAAAGGAAATCAAAATTCTTGGAGGAGTTCACCAACAAGGTTGTAATGGCTGCAACATTTTAGTGAAAAAATGGAATACGAATATCCTCAAAAACTGAACTGAATCAAGTCACAACGCAATACCCCAGATGAAAACTCGTGCCTACTTCGAGCTGTAAACGTATGCAAGGCCGAAATTCAGCAAAAAACACTTCTGCTAATATGTATGATATGATAGTCCTGTCCTCCAGTACTGTTCTTGGGACAGAAGTTTGTGAAAAGCTCTGTTAGCAGTAATGGGACAACATCGTGAATCCACCACTGTTTTGAAGTACCGAAGTGATCTACATATTATGTTCTAAGAAACACAAAACAGTTTTGATGATAATTTTGAACAGATTAGTACAACATACATCGTGCTCTACAGAAGAGATCTCCAGAAGGGAACCCTTTCCCATAATGTGGTTATTTTGTGGATGAACTGGCAGTCAAGATGAAAATGTTTGCAGGTGTTTAGAGGGTGTATTGATGGTACAGAAAATATGCGCATCTCACTAAATTTTACTTGCACTCACACTGTCCACCATACCAGTGATATACGTCAGATCAACGACATTCAGCTCGTTGACGTTCTATTTATTTCATCTTCAACCGCCGAAGTTACACAAGCAACTGGAAATGAACTCTCGACCATCGATTTTCATTAATTCCATCCGGAAGGTAGCGAAACTCAAATGTCGTTTAAATTAGGAAAAATTAAGGATCGGACCTGATTGGTCCACCGTATGGTTGGCCCCATTTCATTGCTCCTTAATGGTATGTATTTCCCGTGGCAATGTAAAATTGGTGGTTCCTAGTATTGCGACTAAAAAGGTAAAAGCAAAATGTCGACATCCCGCAGCCTTTATTTTTCCGGTGTATTATCCATATGTCTAAATTACCGTCAATCTTTTTCTTCAAGGTAATTTGCCGCATTTAGTCCCGATTTTCGAAGAAAAACTGGAATCTTGTCAGAACCAAATGCAAGTGAAATTAAAGGCAATACAAACGAATCGAACGTGGGCCAAACACAGTTCGAATAAAAAAGCATACAAAAAATAATTCCAATAATAAATCAATTCTAATGGACGAGTGTTATGAAGAGCGGCAAGTGCCTAGGAAACAGCCCGTTTTATAGTTATGGAAGTGTAAATTTTTTCATGGTTTGAACGCTTCGAAATGGAATATCTTTATAACGTTAGCCTTACAAAACGAAAATAATGACAACTGGTTAGTTTTTAATAAAAACGAGTTTGTGTAGAAGGGTGAAAATTTATGGCCAAAATGAGTCGAGGTAATTTTGCCTATACAAAACGGAGCACAGGAATTTTTAATTTCTGCATTCCAGGAAACTGTGCGATTGGCATTAAACAGTGACTGAGTAATTGACTGAATCTGCGGAAAACCTATGCAAACGCACGGACAGTGAGTTACTCCCTGTAAAGCAGTGGCCGTCAGGTCACTGGATTACTGCGACTCGTCCAGCAGGCAAATGACGTATGGACGGAATTCCCAACGACGTAGCAGTCAGTATTGGCGGGCTCCTTGTGTGTCATTTCCGTTCTTTGGGCCCCTCAGTCTTAACCTCTGTAATGGGTTTCCGAGTTCTGCCACTAAATGAAACACCAAATTCTGAAGTGTTAGTTTTCGTTCGGCTATTCCCAACATGTTCATCTGCTGGGCTGCGATATGAAACTACGTCAAGGTGCACCTTGACTGGGAACTTCCTTTCCGGCGTTTCTCCGTGGATGCTTTCGGCCGTAGTAATTAAGTTGGAATAGGGCTAATTTGCCTATAACCAACGGAACACCTCTACCTCCTTGATGGTGACTGCAACCATAATGCGAATTCGGTGTATGATTTGATACTCATATTTATAGACAGAAAAGAATTTTTCAAGTTGTGTTTTTTAGTTCTTGAACTATTCAGACTCAGGTCTTTCAGGGAAAGGACAGGCGGACCGGATTTACTTACTCATTCAGATCCGAATTTCTTTTACCAGAATAGAAACACCATCAGGACGACTAAACACTATTATGCGCCAAATCGCATCACTTACTTTGCATATCGCCGAAGGAGACGTAAGACAAAGCAGGCCATGTACGAATGAGGTTACTTTGCTACGAATTACTTTCGCTCCAAACAGTGCGGCTTATAGACGTAATACACTACTCATAAGGTTGGTGAAAATTCTTCGACAGCCCACGACCGGTTTCGCCCTTCTTGGGTTTCATCAGGTAGGCGCAGTCCCCGAGTTTTCGTCAACCTTATGTTCTTCTTGAAACCATCATAAACGAGAGGATCAGCTGGGTTCCAGGTGAGTCTCTCGCAAAACAAAATTTGTTTTCAAATTAGTGTATTTCGCTAAGAGCGGTTTATCGTTCATATGCACAGCTAGGAACGCTCTTGGAATGTTTTGACTCCTATCGGGCTGATAATATTCAGGCGTCGAGAATGACTCAAGACCCCGTACTTCTTGCAAAATTGATAAAGGTTTGGCTTATGCAGTAAAAATATGGTCTGATTGACAGCGTTTGAATTTCAGGGGTTAGGATAGTTTACAGAAATGGGGGGCAGTAGTTAAATAATGGAATAACACTAAGAGTTGATCAATATGGTTAATCACGAACACTTTAATTGGCATTGCGGAGGAATGTCATATATCCGGGATTGTATTCTCTTTCGGTCTTTAAAAGACGATTTGGAGCTGATTTGTCTTTATTGTCGTGATATGTCAACCTATGCGCTTAACAATGAAGATTTCGTCCCGTAAGTGATGTCGGTTTATTCTGAAAATCAACTGTTTCAGGTGTTTCATACTTCTTGAGAATCGAGTGCATTGCGCTTCACACGAATCACCAGGGCGATTCGAACTCGCAACTTGCCACCCAATGGTCGAAAAATTAACGGCCTCATCATGCGCCTCGTAGGCAGTGTGATTAACTCTCACTTACACAGAATATAGCTTCACTCATCTTTCAGTTACATTCATATGACGCGGCCACTCATTGACTGGCTACTCAAGTGACGAATACTGAGATGAAAAGTTCACTAGCCATGTCATCTATTACTCTTTCAAAGCTACGTATAATTTGTTGATAGTATGAAGAGACTTGGGAATATAAAATATTCAGCGAAACTGATCAGCATTTGCCTTTTTATGCCACGAACTAAAGTGCTGTTTTTGGGCTAAAATTTTGCTGTTCTGCATCTAGCGGGGATGAAAAATACTAGACTTTCAATCCCTGGATCTAGGGAACGGCCGGTATTCATAATTGATGCACACATCTAGTGGTAAAATGAACACAATTAGGCCCTTTAACTTCTCTTATTCCACGGGTCATAGTGTTTAACTAACCGTCTACTGCCCATCAAGAAACTGTGGGTAGCCAAATCTTGACACAGCTTCAGTATATTCAGAGGAAAATCTGTGATCGAAATAGTGTTGCGCCGCTAGGGAGATCTTACATTTCAATAACAGTTTTCAAGCGAAACCCTAGATTGTGTCTGATTTTCGTGGTTAGAGAATTTCATTAATAAGAACGACGTATGAAACTACGGGCCATATACTCTAGCCATTTTACTCACAGAAAAGTTTTGGTTATGGTATTTAGTGACTCAAATTACCAGCTCGTATAGCCGAGGGTCAGTTGTATCACCATGGTTTTCAACTTCACCATGACCGAATCACTCAGACAATGGAAACAAAGCATGTGTCAAAAAAGCACTTTGAAACCTGATTTGAAGCGAAGTAATCACAAACACTCCCAATAGGCGTTTAACGAATTAAGTCATATTCACAAAGAAGGCGCAAAACTCATTTGTATCGTTCCTAACTTCTTGGTGTGTTGGAAATTTCAGTCTCCAGGATTAAATAGGGTAGCAAATCAAAATCAATTTCTGTTGGCGCAAATGTTGATGTTGCTTCTCTTGGCCCTTAATTTTACCAGTTTCCGCCAATAACGTTGGGGTAAGGTACCACCCCTCTGTAGCAAGACAAGTCTGCATCTCTTCATTACGCCAAACTTATTTAGAACGCAAGTTGTATACTTGTCATAAATTGCCCCGCTTTGAAAAGTGGCTTCACTTTTAAGGGTGGACGTTACTAAGGCGAATTTTTTTCACAACTGTGCACTTCATAGTAGCTTCAGAATGATAAAATGTATGTATATATGTGTATGATGCTGAAACACTTGAATTATCCATTTGCCTGTTGTACCAAATCACTGTGCTCCAAAAGCAAGATATTGGCCTCGGGGTTGTTGTGAAAACTTCTACTGTGCATGCGTCCTCAACTGGTATGTGACCACAAAATACGTCAGGAAGTATTTTATTGAGAAAAAATACAAGGCTCAGAAGGTTGCTAAAAACCCTTCGTCAGACCAAGAAACTCTGGAATTGCGGCTACCTGATGGGTCCAAAGAAAGACTAAACACGTCGTGGGCTGTTAGAGAGTTTCCAACAAACTCGTAATCATTTTACTTAAGGAAACTATGCTGCAATATCTTAAATACCATACCAACTGAAAGATCATGTGGACTTTGTTCAGGAAAATATTCAGGCATCTTTTGGCATCTCAAAGGGAACCAGTAAACTCAGTGGGCATTCGGTGTCAGCATCAGCGCCCAATGTATACCATGTCAGTTTGTTCGCGTAAAACGAGAGTCGAACATTTTGCCTGCAGTTTCATGTTAAGGCATAAATCTTATCCAGAACCGGATTTCACATGATTCACGCTGTCATTTAGGTCAAAAGAATTTACATCACCTCCAGGCTGGCAGCATATTTTCCTCAGACTGCGGTCAGAGATAACAGGCTATCCAATCGGTGGAATAAACAAAGCTTTTTTGGGCACAAAGTCTTAGTGTATGTTGTTCACCCGAGTCCCTACCAGGCGTAAAGTGAGTAATGTTTTCTGATGTCCCAAGAATTCTACCACGAGTTTCCGATCTAAGAAGCTGAATCTGTGCGGTTCCAGATTATTAGTAATCCAGAGAACAAACTGCTACTGAATACAATTGATCAAGTAAGGAGCTGCAAAAATTGGTTTACGTTCTTTGGTCGTTCATTCACAATAGATCCGATATAGCCTAGGGATATATCCATAATAATTAAGCAAAAAACCAACTTACCGATGGTACAGTTTCCTCTTGCGTAGGGACCCACCGCTCCGCCGCAAACCTCCCTAACTGTAACTGATTCCCACCCAATTGGCCACAGAAGTAGACCGAAGATCAGCAAAAGATCTAGGAAAAGGAAATCAGCAAAGTTTATCAGTCCATTACTGAAAGACGAATAGAAGTGATATTAATGATATCAATGATATCAATGTGTTTATGGGTGTCTGATTGCCGTACCAATATTTAGACATCGCCGAAGATATTAACTGTTTTGCTCCCTATTTAGATAGAATGTTTTATTAGACAGTGCACTCAAAATTATGCAGTTTTCCAAATAAAGAGGACGCGATTTAGTCACGATAAGGATAATCCTCCCATCAGCAACATGTGTCCACCTGTCTAGTATTTCAGTTTAAATTCCTTTTGTTTTTGGTAACATATTCAGTGATTTCAGATGACCAAACGGCCCAAAACGTTTCTATGTCATGGTCACATGAAAGCCATACCTCAGCAGCCTGTGTGTTTCATCATATTGCTTAATTTGGTCGCCCTGTACTCGTACAGCCGAAGATCGCACTGGAATGCAAGATTTTGAAAGTAAAAAGGAAGGTTACAAAAGCTCTGGAAATAGAAATGGAAGTAGGAAAACTGTTGACCCATAGCCTAAGTTAAACCGAGTTTCAGAATGTGACATAAATATTCACAACCTGCCCGTGATAGCCTATGGACAATACTTACCTGGTGTAACTGCAGTGCCAACAACTTAAGCAGTTCACTTTGTAGGTTTGATGGCTCCCCCATATTTTAATACTCTGTCGAATTCCATCAACTTTGGTAAATACAGAGCCCAAAGTTGCAGATACCACAAGCGAAAACCAACCACACGCTAACCATCTGACTTAAAAACAACTCTCTCTCTCTGTGTTGCCGCCCTAAATATCGAACTCCGTACGGAATTATAACTGATAGAGCAGACACCAACATGTCGGGTACGACCGACACTTCGGGAACAAATTACAGGAACGAACTCCTTCGAAAATTAACCGGAATCTGTTTTAATGATAGATGGATGTTCTAGCTCAATGTGAGTTTTATGAGGCTTTTGAGAAACTCTTCAGGGATTCAAGAACAACCTGAAGATCAAAGTTTATGAACACATAAAATATAACACTGAGTAATACGAGATTCGTTTCAACTAGATTAATTTGTGAGGTTCAGGTTTCATATGAATCAGTTCTGCTTAAATCTTAACAGGAATAAAAGCAAACCCACAAATAGTTCGTATACAGATGCGACATTTCTGAGGTTATTCACTAAAATTACTAAGAGACCTAATCCTCATTTCACCCTGACTAAAAGTGGCAATAGAAGCTAACGTATTCTAAGTCTTCAGCTTTTGACTACAACCAAGTTGAAAATTTTTGCAACTGTTTAATATTTATTTAGATAGAGAAGGGTTTATGGCCCAGGGTTCTATTGAGTTTTCACTCTAACTCCTGGTTACTAGGCAGGTAGTTCGCTAAAAATGTGGGAGAGAAATAATTAATCCAGATGCTCATATGGAAGGATTTTTAGGTCTTATTTGTTAGTTCATCCTGCAAGTGAGATTAATATATACAGAAAAGCCGAGAAACATTGGGCACTGGGCATTTCAGATTTCTCTCAAGTAATTAGCACCCGCGACCTCCACGCTAATTGCTAAAGAATATTAAATAGCTGGTCGACTGTGGTCGACCCGGTAAAAATTTCATAAAGCTCCCATTTTACCAGGAAACACAAAATAGTCTGCTCAGAAGTGAAATATCTTACAATTTGATTGAACTTTTAGTTCGTGAAGTCGTTATTTGAGGAGACACTCGAAACTGCTTGAAGCGAATCGAGTGATTGAAAAATGGGCGGGTTATATCCTCCTTAAATTTAGGCCAAACGTTCACAGCACCAGGATAATTACGTACAAAGGTTATGTAAAAACCCGTTCACCGCTTGACCACTTATGAGTGGTACTATATTCAACCGAAATGTAAGTGAGTCACACTGCTAATCAGCCGGTCGTGGCCTAACGGTCGTGTTCAGCCACTAGGCTGGATGTCACCCATTCGAATCTCTCTGGAAATTCGTGAGATGTGCGTTGCTGTTGACTCCTAATAGGGTTGAAACGGTTGTACAGTAAATTATATTTCCGTCTGACTTCAGGAAGAATTATTGATTGCCATCTGTAAATGTCTCCATTCCACTGACGTGAAAATTCAGTAGGGGAGAGTGGATACTGGCGCAGTAGCGGCAACATTCTCGTCTTGCATGGTAGGTGATCAGGGTCCAAATACCGGTACACTCACAATATGCGTGGCCGACAAGCCTTTGCAAGAGGAACACATTAGTGGACTAGCCATAATTACTGCACTACCAGTAATGGCGGTCTGTTCAGACGAAGGCAGTGTAAACCAACTTCAATTTATCTGACCCGCAAGATAATTTCTTCACTGAGGTAGCTAACTGAGCCAAATTTGTAAACTACGGTCAAGCTTGGGACCCTAAGTATCCACACACTTTGTGTCTGACCACTGACTGGATAAGTAAATTGTAAATGTTAGACATGTACCGGATAAAAAATACTTTCATTTGCCAATTATATAGTTGAATGTGGGCCCAGATACTGACAGGTGATTCGATTCTATACATGGAGGCAACAAGGGTTCTCACTCAAAAACTTTAGCTGAAAGCCTAACTGGAATTCAGTGGTCTATGCCCTAGAGCTATTACAGTTCAAATTTTGTGGAACGAACTGCCACACTTATTACACTTTCTAATCCTGAAGAACAGGGCGTTGCTTGTCAGATTTCTATCCAATGACCACATCGGCAGAAGGGTTTCGGTGGATGCTGCATAGGCGTCCTCTAGTGCATCTCAAGGGGTTACTTAGGTACAGCGCAATAAGGTTCACCTCCTGGCGGTAGGACTATCCAACTGAAATCTTTTAGCTACGTGCGGGCTCCAGTGGGTGTGAAATTACCTATTTTCGGAGGGGAATAAGATGATGCAAATGACTCAAACGCCTTCCAGTAACCATATATTGACCAATTTGATTAAGTCGTCTAATTTCAGCTTCCAGCCAACAAATTGTCCAAAGTAGTCGGTTACTTATTTTTGTAACGAAACTGCAGTCCCGCACTCTACTGACCCATTTCAAAGAGATGAATAATACGCTTAGGAGGAAAAGACATCGAATCTGTCAACACGGGCCTTCCTCTTACAGGTAGTCACTCAGTAAGCCAGTTCGATCCGGTTCACTATAGTTTCTTCTATTGAACCATAAATAGGATAGGAACGATAAGAATGTAACAACCATCCAAACCTGCCTTTTTACCCACCTATCGGATGACCTCTTTACCCAAAATATCCCATTTCGGCGTTATCCGTTCTTGATAGCTTTGCGAAAATTTTTATATCTTCTTTCCTTGAATTTAGAACAGAAAACCATGAATTGTGATGCAACCAAGAATAAGCCATTTGTTTATAAAGTTGCCACAATTAGTCAGGAGAAATGAACACAGTGACCAAAGCAGTTTTGACTCATGGAAACAAGGACAAATACACAACAGAGTGGAGAGTTGGCGCCATGCAGCCTCAGTCTTGCGGAGAATTCTTGCCCTTTATCGTCCCAGGAAGAATTCGATCATTTCTGTCCCATTGCTTGGTACCATAGGTCGTTCATATCACAGTAAAAGTGACCATTTAGAAAAACTACGAACTGGCCATTGATTTCGACCACAGGAAAAAGGTGCCAAGGCACAAAAGTGCTTACGCTTTAAAACTAACAGCTCGGGTGGGTAATTCTACTGTTAGTGGAGGAAGCTTCGCTACGTGCGTGTGACTAATTTGGCAAGAGAGATACATCAATACGCCTATTTTCTGAAGTTTCCGGATGAAATAAACGGAGACAATCATGAAATTCCGTTCCCGATCCAAACGGATGAACGTAAAACCAGGTTGCATATAGCAGAACGACAGATTTTCACCAATTTGCCGCGTCGTTACTTGATGCTGTGATTAGTTAGCGACACAATAGTCTGTCTTTACAAGGAACATATGAAAACACCTATACTCGCTCGCTTTGGATTATTGTCTAGTTAACATTAAGACTTGAAGCACAATCAGAACAAAACAAAGTTTCGAAAACTACCTTCTGAATCTCGTAAAATCATGCGCATATTTGTAGCATTCTTCAGTGCTTCATAGAAAATATCGAGTTATACATGCCTGTCAATGCTTTTCTTCAAGTTAGACAAACCGACAACTTCTGTTTTGTTGTTGTGGAAAGAGATATTTTCGGGCAGTAAGCCAAATTCTGTCTTTTTATCTCTCCCGGCTCACGGATTAGGACAACGACAATCACAGAAATCGTCCTAATGACATAATACCGGTTCAACGAATGATTCGAGATTCAATTAGCTGCAAACGTGCGATTACTGGCAATGCCCTGACTTCTCTGGGCATCATCTAGCGAGTTAAATTAGTTCCAGATATCGAATAAAACCCCATCCAATGGTGTTTACTGGTTTGCGAGAAATATAATGTTCCCCACAGAAATATTTTTGGTCTTTCTGAAGAAATTCTTTCAGTCCTGTACTGTGTTACATACTAGTAAACAACAAGTCCTGCTATTGGCCAAAGACACATTGGCCTATTGAGTACGACTCAACTGATCAAAACAACATTTACTCATAATCAGACAACGAAGACCACAAAATCAAGATAATATGGTCATGAAAGGAAGTTTCAAATAAGAATATGATGATTAATTACCACCATCCAACCCCTAAAATATGCACAATAATAATATATTTATATAAATTGTGCTATAATGAAGGCCAAGTCGATCCAGTAGTAGCTGGCAAGAGTTTAGGACTATTTGCTTCCATGATAATATTGTTTAGTCTGGGATTTCTGTGTTACCCGCATATCGAAAAAAGGCAATCAGTTTAACGGGAACCTTGGTTGTCAATTTCTGTCGCAGCGTCAACCACCAGATGTCATTTACGAGGAGATCTGTTTTTTTCGCACCTTCTTTACGTGAGATGTCGCCATCAATAAGACCCAGCAGGACATCATATTTGGCTATTTTGACGGCTTCAAGAATGTGATAGGGGCTCTCATATCAACCGACAGGCAAAAAAGTCACACTCACCAAATGACTTGTAGAAAACTAGTATGCTGGGTGCGGAAATTTACTTTGAATACTGGAGGCTCCAAGATATCTTTCCCGTCGAGTCCAACAGCTCACCTACTAAATGTGTTGACCACATTGCTCAGAAATTAGGTGAAACTCTTCTTCCAGTAGGTTAGAGAGAGATTGTAGTCACATAAATATGCTTAATATACTGTTCCCGATTAGAAAGTTTGTCTTGATTGCGCGGAATATAGCTCGCTGTATTTTGTTGTTTTCTCCCTTGGAGCCTTGATTCAAAGTAACAGTTGACTTGGTAATAGTTCAGGGGCTTATTTACAACGAACAATCCAAGTTATATGATGCTAAACAGCCTCCTTTAGAATATCACTGCGGGCATTTCCGGTTCTGAGAGTAGCTGCATCACAAGTCATGAGAAAAGTTTTGATCAAAATTTCCTTGTCATTGGATTCGATCCCAAATGAGTAAGCCTGGTCTCACAATAGTTAGGCCTATGACAGCCGTGATAGTTTTTCTCTGTTTAGTGTTTCTCCGGGAAATATAGACTGAAAACACGTACCACAAGCAAAAGGCTTCAGGGAAGCTGTCAAAGTTGTATTAGAGGTCATCTGTAATGGACCCTGGATGTAAGGACGCAGGTATTTATGGCGTCCAAGAAGCATGTTATCATACGGATAAATATAATAGCAAAAGATGAGATACGCTAATCCCACCGGAACAGACCTCTTTCGTAGACCTCAAACTGGTCAAATTTTGGATGCATTGAGTTTGTGTCTTATTTGAAACTCTATCTCAGTACTAGGAAGTGGATTTCAATCTAGAATAACCTGTGACGTGAGTGATACACCAATCGTTACTTCCATTAACTGACTTCACCCCTTCGACCAGATGATGCAACAGACTTTATTCCTTCTGACTGACTTTCTTCATCCAAAAGTGCATTATCCAGTTCTAATTAATGTCGGGATGCAGTGAACTGTGTTTTTAAGTGTTGCACTCATAACGCAATCCAAAGGTCACGATGTTGTGCGATTTTTCTGACTGTTCTCGGCCACAGAAATTCACGGGGTTCGGAATTTGTTGAGAACATGTGATTTGCCCTTCATAAAGGAGTCTGAGATGTCTGTGAGTATAGAGTTAACTGATCTGCATCAATTAGCTTCAGAAGGCAGATAACAGTTATGCATTCTGGATTTCCAGTGGGTGTATCGGTGGGGAAAGTGTTCGGGTGTTCACAGATCTAACCGATCGATGAATGCTGTGTTTCCGATCGTTACCCATACGATCACAGCTACAAGATGGACCTGATTTGCGGTCATTTGAAGGAAAAACGGAGCATGTTAGATTTACGCTGTGAGAGCTGTCAACAACGGCAAACAGCTCTTTATTGGTCAAAGCTGGTCATCTTCAGAATGACGAGTGAAGTAAGAGTCCTGGTAATATATGGCGTCTTCAAAAACAAAAAAATGCGTGAAACCACAAGAAATTCTACCAAATACTTTCTATTAAGGTAGGAACAATATACTCGAGTACTATGTAGATAATATAAAATAAACATTTGTTCTTGCTTTTGTCACCTAAACGGTGGAACGCCCTCCATAAGAACTTAACAGAAACATGGAGGGACTAAGTAATAACGGCCCATATGGGAAAATGGTTGTTATAGAGGTTCTATAGCCATTAGGGAATGATTCCTACCAAATGATAGTAAACAACATATTAACTATGCGTTCGACGTGTTGGTGCTCAGGCAGGATCACAAGACTTCGAGCTAGCTGTACGTCTCAACTTTGGGATTTATTTTCTGAGCCTTCAGAGGAGCAACTCATATTCCATCCTGACTGAATCATGTTTTATTACATCGATTCCAAGGTTGTGGTACTCATCTAGAGTACCAGTTAATGAGCTCTTTATCTTTCCGCGTAGTTAGAAAAGAAACTCGCAGTGTAAGAAACATGTGCTGCTTATACATTCATACATCTTGGTGGGTGGATGGTTGCTGTTGGTAACAGATGTCCAGAAAGAATGCAAGTCCACACGGCGATGGCTGTTCTGTGTAGGCCACCAGGAAAGACCCTAATTTTATCCAGGCTTTGTCCCGGAAAAAGTGCATAAGCACTGGAGTTGTAGGGCATTAAGAAAACTGGTCATACTGAGGCTCCAGTGGTCGTTGTACCAAGCTAGAGGGTTGCCATTTGTGTTGCGTTTATAATCCTGTCAGCTTCCATTACAAAGTGCGGTAGGAATGCAGTCATATGGACGAGCCACCAACAAAGGTGCAAATGAATGTGTTTGGTCGCAGACCAATCTTCTTATCTCATGGAGTGAAACAAGCCCAAAAGCCTCTACAAAAAAACTCCCGGGGGCGAACAAATACTCGTCAAGGAGTTCTTCCATCAGGGCCCGATTCTGCCGCTCAGCGAATGAAGAAACTGGGGAAGAGTTGAACGAATACGCTAACACCGCCGTCGATTGCTTCTGTGAGCAGCAAGTTCCGGAGAAGCAGACAACATACATTAAGAATACGGGATTTAACGGGTTGAAATGGTGCACAACAAAAGCGTCTATATTGCTATATGGGTGGGAATTCCGTCCAAATTTTAAACGAACTTGCTTGCCTGTTTGACCAGTCACAGCAGACAGCTGACCTGGCAAGCACTCTTGTCTTTACAATAGGAGGTGGTGCCTTGAGGTATGTTTGGTAGTGTTTCACACGTGCCCAATACAATTTTTCCACAAGGTGTGCTTTACTCCTGAATGTAGACTCTGCTATGTAAAAAAATTGCGGGTCGACTGCATTTACAAACTCACATACTACACCTGGCACTTCTGGTAGTATCTGACTTTGAGTACACATTTTCACCTTCATTAACACTTGGTTGGATCGTTTTTGGTTTATTTGCTGGCGGTTTAAAAAGGTTTGACTTTTTTGGGCTCAACTCTTAAATTCCTCACATGACTGGAGGCCAAAACCCAGGCTGTGGTTGTAAGGAACACCAAACCTTTACTGCTCGCCGACGCGGTTCACTTATTCCCTACTGACATTCTATTTTGGACCTGTGTCTGAAGGTATACTCCGGGCAGAACCATAGGGCTACCGTAAAGAAAACTTTACGCAGGCTGGAAGGATCCTGCTGTTCACAAAATAACCTCACGTTAACTAGGACACGTGGCTCATACTAACGATTCTTCAGAACTTTGTGAATACTGTATTTAATCACACTCCCACCATCTGGCCGGCTTTTTCAGCTTTTGTTTCTATGTTAGAACCACCCACATCTGCGTTGAAAGTTTCTCCTCTTGACCGTTTGAGTAGCTGAGAAAAAATAGTTCGCCAAAACAAAAGGACGTTAAGCAAAGCTCAAAGAGCCTAAGCCGGTAATCAAAATAGAAGTCAACTTTCGTGACCTTGAAGCAGCTGTGCGGCAATGGACCTTATAACCTTGCCCTCGAAGAACTAAAAAAACTCACCAAAATCAATGAGTGTACTGACAGGAGTAGCAGAACATCAAACGAATTGTAGTGGAGCTTGAAGAAAATGAAGTCATACAAAGATTGTGGTCTCGATCAGCCGTTAACCCTGCTGCTCGAAGTGTGTTGACATACTCAATGAACCAATAGCTGTTTTTGTGCCACTAACTATTGCTTTATCAAAACATTTCTGACGGTTGGCCAGTGACCGAATTAACATCGGCGTCGAAGATAGGGGAAACAAAATTTAGGCCAACCACTTGTACCTCGGTTTTTCTGAATCTGTTTGAGCAAGAGCTCTTAAGTCGAGTGCGAGGTACTCTGTTAGACACAGGCCCACAAAGTTGTATTGCTTCAGTTCTGCTCTAAGTAGGTGCTGCTGCATACCTAGTTCACTCCTTCACTTCGCCAGTGGCTACAAAACTAATGCCGTGCGCCCCTTGCTTACTGGCTACAAGGATATACTTTGGAGCGCTGACAGAGGACAGTCAGTGAAGTTTTGCACAGAAGCGGAAGATGAACATAGCTCGGCTGGGCTAATGAATACTTCTTTACGAACCCCATACAATTCACTGGCGTGGGCGGCTGTTTCTCTCCTTCATTGCCTATTAGCAGCGGCAAAAAAAGTTAACAGCAGCGAGGAGCTATGTTCCTTTTTTCTCTTTGTACGTAAGTGCGAATCAACAGATAACCCATCAAATGGCCAGAGCTATCTCGTGCCTGGAGCAAATGTACAGTTAGAAACTCCACCAAATCCAGTTTCTAGCTTATTACTTGAGCATTGTTTTCTGGAACACCAGTTACATTTACTCTGGCCTTTGGTTAACGTTGCGACAACCTGCTCAGTAGCCATCACTGCCCTCATTCTTTTCAGAGCTTTTACTGCAATACATACTGCAATACACATAGTGTTGCAAACAGATGTTTTTTGATAAATTGTTAACCGACAACTACATTTATAAATGAAATGCACTGCTAAAATTTTCGCATGAAGCTGTAAAGCGTACGGTAATAAGCGGGTTATTTAAGTCTCTCAGAGGGGTTTAACTGAGGACCATGGTTTTTCGGCCAAGGCAGGGTCAGTGCTTTCACATGATGTTTCTGGTGATTTAAAGTTTGTTGAATGGCCATTGCCTCTGCTGTTGCAAATAAGTTTTGTCTAACGACCTTGGAACCATTTTGTGGCACCTGATACTTCAGGCTAAGCAACTCAGCCCGATTGATCCAGTGATTTATCGATTAGGTGAGTTGTCATCGCGCTTGTCACGTGTTTCGTTTGTCCGGCTCAACCTCACGAACTCATATGCTCAGCAGTTCCTTGGAATAGATGTTGCGTCGTCCAACTGACGAAGTTTGTAGTACAATTTCAAACAAATGAATACATAACCATGGAGGAGTCGTGGACTGGCACCTTATCCTCGCTGTTCGTACTGAGCAACCGATCACTGACGAAGTGGACCACTAATTGAGTGAACGTTCCTGTGAGTGAGGTTGTCAGTTCTTGCTTGACTGTTTCAGAGGCATCGCTTCCTTTGAATGGCAGCTTGATGTAGATGGTTGGCTTCGGGACTGAAATAATCTTACCTTCTGTTGTCGTCCTAAATATTTCGCCACTAACTCTTCTGATTCTCCTTTTCTCTTGGGGTTCTCGATATACACACCCATTCTGAATCGTGTGTCACCTGAGCAGATCAAACGAACCCTATTTACCAAAATCTGACAAGTTTTGTTTTGTAATTCATGATCACTATGCTATGGAAATGGGTGTACTTGCCCAGAACACGATTTTTGGCATACGCATTGCTGAAGCGTTCCGTATCCTCCCAAAGCTGCTGAAACATCCAGAAACTGAAACGTTTTTGATCTCTTGTTCGGTGAAGTAGAGTACCCAGTATGCCGAATTAAGTGTTCATAGTCGATTCTGTTTTAATGTAACAATCGTGGATAATAATAATGTCATCGATATAGTGTCGATAAGATTATGGCTGTGCGGCTGATGGCTTCAAGATGCCACTTTAGAATTCAGTCATAATAGTATCGGCTAAAAATTAGCCGGGGAGAGAACCCAGGGCTACTGTATCCCTCTGTTTATGGATGGGGCCGTTTATCTATACCTTAGTGGTCTACCATACCCTAGCTAGGTCAGAGGTCTAGATTCCCATGCTGAGATTGAGAGCGCTTTCCTTTCCCCCTTGTCATACTCAAGGTTAGTTTGTGCTTTCATTCGATCCCATTGGATTTATTGTTCTTCCTTCCTCTTCCTGGGATCCCTTGAGAAAAGTCACTGCCTTACTGTTAAGTCGCAGGCATATGTTTTTTTAGGCGAGATTAAATCTCAAAATGTTTGTTAGTTGACTTCGCAGTAAGCAAACACGTTGATACTCGCTCAATATTCACGCGAAAATATTCTTTCCAACATCATTTGTTACCTTCCATCTCATGCGCTCGCTAAATATACGAACTTTCACCCAACAGAAATTCCACTCAGCACAATTCGCCATACTTTGCTAAGGTGAACTTCTAGATGATCTCACTGCCCTGAATAATAACCTCTACTCTCACCCGTCTCTGAGAATCCTTTACTGATGGACATCCCAGACGATTTTTCAAAGTAACTGAATTAATCATCTACACATGATACTTTTACCAACCTGTATAGTAAAAATTCACTTCAGAATACATAATACTGCGTCTGAATTGACATCATTGGACTGCCAATCCTCTCAGTTGGGAGCAAACGAATGATGAAAACGAGTGAAGAATTTGTCCAGTCGCGGTGAAAATGTCCATCACACTAAGGCAAGAGCTTTGAAAATGACGACAAATGACTTAATGTCGTAAGTAAATGGCAAAGTTGTGGGGTTTTGCCAGATCACTAGTCCCATAGAAAAAGAATCTTGTCGAGGGGACATTTTGACGTCAACGGAAAATGTTTTTTACGGACGGACTGCTGCGAATTAAAAGTGAGCTACTTGCGAAAATCCTAATTATGTCCTAAACAACCAGATTTGGTCGTTTAATAAGTACGGAAATTTAAAACTGAATACGTCGTAAAATGACCGAGGTTTGACAGAGGTTTAATAACAAGGGATCATAGTAATATGAACAATGTGTTATAAATTGTAAAGTATCTTGTTGCCACAATCTGTGTTGCGAAATTTAGAATCATCACACACCTGTACCATCCCCAATGGGAGTTATCGCCGATTCTCATCCAAATAATCTCGAAGAAAATTTAGACCTTTAACATTTTGCACACTGGTTGGACACAATTAATCGGCAACGGGTGGTGAAAAAACTGTGTTGTCTACCTGTATCGCGGCAGAGTGTCACTTACCATTCAATCACTCAAGTTAAGCACATAACCAGATGGCATTTTAACCCATGTGATTACATACTTTTTGGTGATATTTTTGCTGCGTTTCACTTACTGTTGTATGTTTCCTTTAACAAAAATGTTAGATCATTGGTAGATGTGGTTTCATATGGCAATAGACAATACAAAGCAATTTATATGGTTGTGATATATATATATATATATATGTATATATATATATATATATATATATCATCCTCGATGTGGTTTCCAAGTTGGCCGAGTGACATTTTCTTGATCTGTCTGCAGAAGGAGCTCCGTTGTAAAAACCCTGATGCGTTTGATATAGCTTATTATTTCTTTATCCCTAACAGCTTTTCACTTACCCAAGTCCTAAGTTCCACTTTTTTGGTTCACGTTTCCTAGTTAAATTTTCTTCGATCCTTGACCATATCATTCATTTATTTTGAGAGCATGGGCTAACTCCGTTGTATTCTACGACTTCAATGTGTTAGAGACGAATAACAGTGTATGGCTTTTCCGAAATGTCACACAAGACATTCCTACCACGACCGCGTAAAGGATATGCCATAGTTCATTTGGCGTGATTAACAAGGTACCTAGTTATATTATCTTGATATAAGACGTTACCCATAAGTTTGCTGAAACTGTTTCAACAACTCACTATCTTTTCAGCTCTTCTTGTGATTCATCCTGCGTCTCCATCAGTCCTATGTTCTACCTGAACGTTATATATACTGCAATGCCGGAAGACCCACTGTTACGCGAAGTGGTTGACGACCGTCTGATAGTCTGCTAGTAGCCTACTGAGCGGTTGTGGTGCTTTCTGAGACAGGGATGTGTGAGCTAACTTCCTAGAGCTCTCAGTACGGTCGGAATGCTCGATTGTGGAAAACGGTCAAACAAATCGATATCAATCTAAGTTTCACTTAAGCAGTTCGCAGTCCCTTAGACAAAAAAACAAAAGCGAACGCATAAGTGTTTATTTATGGTTGATCCACTGTGTATCGAATCCAGTTTGCTCATAAGGGATCCACTGGCTTTCTTCATTTATCAGAAACAGTGTGAACTGTTCTTTCCTCGGTTTGGCTTCGTTTTCATTCACAAACGGTAATGAGGATAAACATCAAATTGCTACTGACATGTGTGTCATCGTTTCTTACTGACAACATACATAGCAACCCTCTAGTGAATGCCCCAAATGTGTATGAATAGGATGAAGCTGGGGCACCGGATGTGTCCAGTTATGTCCTGGGTAAATAAACCGTTGTTCGTCACAATACGGACGGTATCGATTACAGTAATGTGTGATGGAAATTGGCAAACGTATCGGCATAAGCATGCGCACAGTAGCGTACCGGAATTTACGGTGCAGATAAACAAAGGGCGGTGACTGAACTGTTCAACATTGACCCCAAGGCGACAGCTTACTGGGTCAAGTAATTAAAAACTTAAATTCCATTGCGCACTGCCTGTCAGACAGGTTGCCACGTAAGGACAAGGTGGGTAACGAAACATAGTATTTTAATGAATCTGGTAACATAACATGCAACATACGCCAGAATTAGGGCAGGATTAAAATGCCTATATCTGTATGGCAATTGGATTCCGGATAAGGATGGACTGAATGGCCAAGTAATCATATTGTATGGTATTACTCCATAGTATGATAGTACTTTTACAGTTAAATGAGGACCTCTCATGCTCATGCTGCAACCGCAGGAGGTGTCTGATTTAAGACAGGCTCTTTAAGGCATATCAGACTCAGGCTCGCCCATTATTCGCTTGGTATAGCAAATAATATGCAATAAATCACATCAGTAAAGTGCCACCGATACAAGACTGCCAGATGTAGTTTAAAACGAATTTGAGTAACTGAGGATTATATATAGGCCTAATTCGCTTTTAATAAAAAATTTGTAGCAAACTGGTATCCTCCTTAGTGTCCATTCAGAAATGTTTGAAACAGATGAAACTGCGGCTTGATTAAATCACCATATCAAAAGCTAAAGCATAAGTGCAACACTAGAGTTCAACATCTTGTAGCCAATGAACACACCTACACAGCTAATAAGATTGAATTGAATTCTTCCGAATCTTCGGAAGGAAAGTGCTCATGGAAATTTCTTTAATTTAATGGGCAAAAATTGGGTTGCACGCGAGCGCAGGCATTGAAGAGCTCAGTTACGGTATTCTGAAAGTTCACGGGAAGTGCCAGATTGCGGAAGCCTACGTTGATGCAACGCTTGAACCACGGATGTCCTAGCCGTCTTTCATATGAAGCGAAACACAATCACGAGGGTCTGCACAATCAGTGTTTAGCAGGGGAAGGGCTTCATGGACATTCGTCAGTTCAGGTACATTTTACAATACGGTAATCATACACTCTCCCGCTACGGCCAGATTTCAAATTTTCCTCAAATATTCCTCAAATTTTCCTGTGTAGCTGGACTCCAAACATCTGTTGGTAGAGAAATGAATAAGCGCAACCTGTCGTTAAGGATTGTCCAAGTTTACCGTGAATAATTTAGAATGGCTTAGTTCTCCGACACAACCGTGGTTGTCATACAAATTAATTGTGTCTTATATAGATTAGAAGTTAATGCCGCTCAACTCGTCGCTTGTCGGCCTGCCTAAGAGCAAAATACTTAGGAAAAACGTTCAGTGTTTTATAAGGCTCACGTGTCAGGCGCGGTCAAATGAACGGAAGAAAACCTTTCACTACGAAGTTGTTTTTACTTGCGAACTCAAACCAAGCGGTTACAAGAAAGTAAACGTCTCATCTGCACAGATTTGAAGTGATTATCCTCAAGCGTCCTCTTGAACTTTCCTGGACGTCCATTGACTATGAAACAATAGTAAGCGAACATTGCAAAGTGGTCCCATAATTTCCGTAGTAGTCTTCAACTTTCACCCAATGAGGAGGCGGAGCTTAGACACCAGACCACATACTCCTTTCATGCATCATCAGTCGTATACACCGTTACGCACCTCTCCCCTTCATAGGTCGCGTGCATGTCCCCAATGTTCCCTTTCTCTCAGTTAGGTGAGTCTCAGCAGCTGGTCTATTCGGTACCTCTTCGGGTACACCATGCCACATTCTAAGCTAAGCACTTTTACTCTTTTAGACCCTCGACCGTTCTGGATTGTATAAACGTTTCCTTGATGGTCAGTAACGACAGATGGGCCTTGCCCCCGATTGCCCAACTAATGCAACCACAGCCCACTCCTTCGGGGATTTTGGTGGTCTTTGCACTTGACCTTGGTGCTTATCGGGAATGGTTGTGCCTTTTTACCTACCGTCTTTTGCCTGGTTTTTTCCTGAACGGTGGTCAAATTTTCTCGAGCTGTACTTCTTTCTTCTGCTAGCTTCTCCGGAGACAGGTGTGTTGTTGGCCACAGCCCAATTTCCTGATCAATAAGAAGCCGTGGATATCGACCTTACATCTACATGGGAGTTTCCTGTAGTTGACTGGATCGACGTACGTGTGCTAACAACACCATCAGCAGTTTCACTTCCTAGTCACCTTCTTTGGCATCCATCCACTCCTCAATCGTTCGTTTACTGTATTTGGTTAGGCCGTTTGTCTGCGGGTGGTAGGGTGCCGTCCTAAACCGCTTGGTGCCCAGTGCAACGTCACAGAGTTCCTCGTACTAGTTTGGATAAAGGTCGAAAAAATGTGGTGGCTGGAGCAAGTGTGGGACTTCGGTTAAGAACCCTAATCGTCTATATGTCTAGGTTTGTGGGTCGTGGCAGTATCTCAGCCCACGTGCCTTTATGCCACACAGGCCACTGCACGATTACCTAAGCCTGCACTGCTTTATTTGCTGCGTACAGAGGGACGGAAAAGGGAAGTAAGATGATTGCTGACGCCCCTGGTATATTTTTACCTCCTCTTGTCCTGCCTAATAATCACTCTTCTGTACATCCCAGGCACCTAGGGAGCTGGCACATTGCACGTCACCAATCTCAGCTCTCGGATCTGCGCGCCTTCCTGTCTGGTGCCTTCGTGATCTTCTCCGTGTCTTGGAACCCTACAGGACGTGGCAGGCGTCCGATCTTATTGGCACGCGTGCTGTCATTTTTTGGCGGACCGCCTAGCTAAAGTTGGTTTGTCCTCGTGCCCTGAGATTATGTTGGATGAGGTTGCCAGAGAATCCTGCGTCAAGCCCGCTGATGGTGTCTCAATGCTTTGTTTTATAAGCTTTAGTCAGTAAGATTAAAGCAACCTCAAGACTACTCTGAGGGCATTCTGAACTCAAGACAGCAGGCTCCGCGGAGTGATTCCTAATGCTTCAAAAAACTGAATCGCCCTAACTGGCTATATCTCATGATGAACTTGAAAGATAACTGCAGCCCAACCCTCTGTTCCGTCTTGTTTGTGCTTCTTGAATAAAGGTGAAAACCTGGGATCCATTCCAGTGATAGCCGGTTATTTAACTGCCAATCATGTAAGGATCCGAGAATTTGATTGACCAGAAGCTGTTCTGCGTTTCACGTCTCCTGTTACTTCTACCTGTTTTGTCAATACGCTAAACTATTTGTGGATCGAGTGCATTTACTGGTGGATGATCATATATCCACTGACCCGTTTATGGTTACTGGCAATTAGCTTGCAAACATTCCGTCTGCATATCGTGGAAACATCGCCACCGCGCAGTTGAGTGGGTAAGCTGCTCAGTATCCGGTGATATGTGAAATAACGGCAAGAATGTTTCGACTGTGTGGAGTCCCACTGAATCACAAACTAAGTGCCACTTTAGGAAAACTGATTTAAATACAGAAGAAGGACTTGAGTTTTGATCCCACAAGTATAAATTACTTCGAGGAGAGGGCATCAACTAATGTAGTTGAGAGACTAAGTGATATCTCATGGATGGGTTTGCTATACTGATCTTCGTTTTACCTGTCCTGAAACAAGACTCCGGAGAGTAAAAGTAAGCTATGATGGCTAATTGCTAAATCATGCGCCTGTGATAATGCGATTTTTTAGACTCGCGATTGTTGTGGTCTTCGTTGCGTTTGGGTAACTCGTGACGTTTGAATGTTAAGGGGGGACAAAGTTCCACCGAAAATCTTTGCAAAACCTTTTTTTTCCTTAACAAAGTAAAAAGAATTAAATTAAGACACTACACACTGGCCTTAAAGCCGATTGTAATATGAAAAGGTGTGGCTAGCAAACGTAAACGGGTGACAAAGGCCGGCTTGTTAAACTATGTATATTTCGGGTACGAAAAACATCCGGCATCGGTACTTTTAGCTGGCGCTAAGCTAAGGTTTTCCCATAGATTATTGTGCAAGAAAGAAAATCGTTCAGGACGGAGTATTTTTTTTTTGTTACAAAACTTTTCTATGTATTAACACTGAGTCTTTGCTTTCGATTGATATCATACTTAAATGGCAGTTCCAGACCTGTCATTCTTGCTTATTCTCCATAAATATCTAGAAGTCTAATTCGCCTATGACGGAAAGAACTTTATACATCAGCTACAAAAGACCAGTAAGAGAAATTCAGTAGTTTTCTATCATCATTTATTCTGCAATAAATAATAAATCAGTGAGTAATAATAGTAGATCCGTGATTAATAACAGTAAATCAGTAATCGCACTAGATCAGTTTGGACTGAATCACTTATCCGTACTTCTGTATTTTTACCAAATACAGGGCGTTTTGACGAATGCATAATTGTTATATTTCCAAAATGTCGTTGGTTATGAGGCTTACAATATTGGATTCCTTAAGAGTACACAGTTCTCAAACTGCTGATTACCGTAAAGTTTGTGCGAATAGTTAAACCCTTTGGTCAAAGTTCTGATGAGGTCGCTGAGAATGACAAGCAATCACTGATCTATTTTTTAATGTTATGAACTTTAAGCCCATAAAAATTGCTATTCAGATCTTGTGTTTCATAGCCTCACACCCTTCATGATGATGATGATAGCGAAGGGCTTTCCCACACCGCACCGATTGTAGACCTCAGGATTATGAAAATGCACACCCTTACATTTGAAATGGCAAGGTCTTAAAAACAGTGTGGAAGAGAAAATCAGAATGCCGTTATTTGGGGAGAACAACTATCACATATTCTCGCTATCGTGAGGTTTTTCAAGTAGTTGATTATCAATTAGTAGTAGTAGATTCGGATTATATAAAATGAATTGATATTGATTAATAATAACAGCCACGTGAAAGATACTGATTGGGTGATTTTTGCGCGTCAGTTGGTCAATACCAGACTACCCAACTTGTTTTCATCAGCTACGTTTGTGCGCATAATGCGGGCCCTTTTGACTTGGCTTCAATTGCCAATAAAAGCTGGGGACATTTGGTGTGCGGCAATATTCGGTTAGTCTCCAAGTCAATGTTTAACAAATGAAGATGAAAGAACGTGGGTTGACTTCTCACCCAAAGGTTATCCTGATAACATCAGTATTAAATACTTAGAAACATGGTTTTTTTTACTAGACATCTGTTTGTGCTACCAAAACAAAGGTTCCCGCGGCTGCAGAAAAATTCCCAGACTATGTAAAAGACAGTTAAATTTTGTTTTGTTTTTTGTAAAGGAAAGCATCCCGTACGACTCGATAAACATAAAATACATCATCAGTTTGGCCTACAGTTGCTTGACCAATTTACAAGTGCATCTTCCAATTCTAAGAAAGCAATCGATGAAACTGCCAGTTAACTAGCTGCTTGTGTAGAAAAATAAAGTCACAGAGGTGAACAGAAACTAAGGTTTATAGTTACTATACAGAACACCATGGTTATGTTACCGGAATACGTACTCTTTGAGTCTTGTTCTGAAAGTAACTAGGCAAATCGCATTTCATATTTCACTTATTCTTGTTACGACTTACAAAACGCAAGAGGCGGACAGACGTCTGATACAAGGCTACTTAATGATACGTTACAAAGTACTCCAATAACACTAGTTGCAGCCTCAAGTTTCCACAAATCCAATGACAAGTATTCTAGTTAGGAAGCTATTGCACCATACAGCTGTGAAAATCCATGCAAGTTTACCGAACCAACAACTTTGGTTGTGGATTTACTCAACCAAGGAGCATCACAGTTGCTTGATAATCAAACTGCTTTCATCTTGATGTAAGTTACGACAGTGTCCTGTCCAAATGCTCTCTTAGACCATGAAAAATATAGCCTTCCTCTATTCAAATAGTTACCGCGCAGTTTGTTGCTGATTATTCAATCTGTTTGCACTTCCACGCCATTAGATTTTATTTTATTTCTATGACACATCGTTTATCCCTTCCATGATCATAGAACAAGTAAAATTAACTAAAGGGTTACATCACTAATTGGCGTAACCTAAAACTAGAGATTTCGACCATTTTGGGGGTTTGAAAGTGATCTAAGATGGAAATTCAAACATACATTAGTCGCACGATAACTATCACAAAAACCTTTGACAGAAAAATGGCTCTTAGAGCTTTGTTATCATTAGTTTTAGCAATAATTGTGGAGCGCTGAAGGTTTATGTACAATTTTCGTTTAATGTAATCCAATAGGAATTAGAGAGCACAAGTCGATAGTTTACTAATTAGCTGGTACACACAAAATCGTTCACATATTTTCTGACGTTCTCAGTTGCTAGACAAAGGTACTGCAATGAAGAAAATGAGTAGCACATATGATACACTGGCTGCTACTCGAAGCTATAAATACTCCCATCGAAACACTTCATTTTATTGGTTAGTTAAGTCAGCTGTTTTTTTTTTCAAAGGCACCTGCCCTCAAAACATATGTTTGTTCAGGATGTCAATCGGCAGTTTGACAAGCTGAGAAATTATTTCTGCGAAAACAAACGCAATTCAGACTGGCATTTAAATTACTTTGGACATTATGCTATCGTGTTTTTGTTAAAAAGTAACACGCCTTATCACTGCTCAGTAAAAGCATTCATGCCCAAACTGCACAGATACTAACAAGACAACCTGAAATATTCACTACTTAAGTAAAATTAACCGCGTTAAATCCCGCAAGATATTTCATCTAACACCGTTTGCAAAGTCGCATTCAGGGGTCTAGCTACTGATTCCTATTTCAAGCGGTCGTCAGCTTACAGTAAGGCAACGACCGTATTTCGAAATACTTCTGTGACAGAAATTCTCGCAGCGGAACGTGACGCATAAACCCTTATGTTTTGTCCATTTGAGATAAAGGACAACGTTGTTTCAGTCGTTGCCGTTCGGAAACATTTGTGAGGGACATTTGATTCGTATAGACTTTCATATTTGGATTTCGTACAAGGAGGAAGTGGTTATTATCCCAGGACAAACAGTATGATTACAAATGTAGCTCAACAAAATAATTTTCTTGGGGTCATTTTGCTGTTTTGAAAAACCAAGGGGTAGAACTGCCACCACAAAATGCAAAAGTGTCGGCAAAAATTAAAAGAATAACTGCTCCACAGGTTTTACTAGGTTTAACTGATATCTTGTAGCTTCACCCCTTGTACAGGAAATTTTTATTAACACATCATTTGCACTACATATGTGAGCCCTACACACCATGGAAAAATAGGCTCTGATTTGCAGCAAATGGTATGCCAACTATCGCTTGTCGATGACTTTACGAAGTTGAGAAGATATCACTCAACCCATTTTCTTCACGGGTTATATTGCCTTTGGGAGAAGGTGTCCTGGAATAGGCTTTTTATGACAAGCCAGTCGTTTTTTTTAACCGTGGTAATCATCGAGTTATCCGTTATTATTTGAAACAGGTCGAGATAAAGCTTTAATCTTCTTAGAGACCAAATCCGGCGTGAAAGAAACGGGATAAATAGTCACTAGACGATAGGCAGTTATATTTAGGTAGGTGCAGTGGGAACATCATCCCATGGTGTTCAATTCGAAGTGTTCTACTGTATGGCCAGTCACCTTCAACTTCATGATTACTAACGTTCTGATCCTAGAAAACGGACCAAACAACATACCAGCTCTTTATCGTTTCATAACGATGGCAGTCTGTTTTATTGCAAAGTCCTAAGGGAACTAGGTAAACGGACAGTACATCATTTTATCAGGCTGCTTGTATGGTTAAATAATGTGTTGCAGATGTACATAAAAATATGCCATACAGCTCTGCCTGCTGGAAAATATAATCTAACTTAACGTCTGTGTGTTGTGCGTGCTCGTACTTAGGCAATTTATTCGCCGGTAAAAGCGCACCGCTTGACGGTCCTGCTTCTGTATGTAATGACATCACTTAAACACGGTAAGTGGATGGCATTTGGGCTAATGGACACTTTTTCCCAGTATGTTGTCCCAGCGTAACCATGACGCATACGGTTTTAGTTCACAACCCACATGCATTCCAGACTGAAGCTGATCGCATTTCAAATAATAAATTCGCTTCGTTCAATTTATACAGTCTCCGTTGCAAGTTTGCTGCTTGATTGTCTGTTCCGCCGACGGGATTTGTTGAATGTTTTCTAGTAAAAAATTTGTTTTTGGTGTGTTTTGCTGGTGATCCTTTGTATATTTAAACTTTCACAACGATTCAGAGTAGATATACTCAGTTAACAAGCATGAATTTATGTAAATTGGAGTCTGGGTTATTGGTCAGTAGTCCGTGAATTTTACTAGCCACGTGAAATAGTCTGATGTCTTAGACAAAAATAATCCCGAAGATCATTCATGATATCAGAACCGTGGCTTATTGTTGAGTCTTTCACACAAGAATTGTAGCGGCCATTCAGTGATATACTGTTCAGAGGCAAATCTCCTGCCCTCCTCTAACTAACTAAATAAATCGACTACAATCAATTGAGCAAAACTCTCGCACATCCTATCAAAATGGGGAATTCTCTCTCTACGAAATGGTATCGACCATATCCGGTCGACCAGCAGTGTACGAAAGCAGGGCTTCAGATAGCCAAGCAGGAGCATTTTCTTCTCACTTATCTAAATTTAACAAATGTAGGTTCACAACATTAAAACGAGAAATCCCTTAAAAACATTTCAAGTGTTTAAGAAACTGCAACAATACCATCCGTCTACCAAATTACCGCGGATTTTAGAAAGTTCAATGACATTCAACCGGTGCTTATGCAATATCTATGACCTCGTCTTTTCGGTAGCAATGAAGGCCATGCTGGACTCCAGCCTCTGTTGAAAGCAATTCCGTTTGATGCACACTGATGTAGTGCAACCCTTTTCTTCAAAAGGGACTACTTTGATGCGAAAAAGTAAAGGAGCTCAAAAAGTTCTACCACTTGAGCGTCTTTGCTCTTAGTGGGACATACATTCTGGAGACCCTGGTTTGCAGCTTCTAGTTTTGAGTCGCGCCAACTGGCAACACATTCTTCGTCGACATACTTGCACAGGGCTTTCAAAATAAAAATCGCACCTTCAAGCACCGGATTTTTCGCCAGTGAAAGTCGATTCCTTGGTATGAGACCGTTGCTCAAAAGCGGAATATAGCTCACCACCGCGGTTTCCATGAGCTTGGTCAGGCAAACGTAGTTCCTGAAATCTGAAACTTAAACAGCAGTCCCGATAAGAGTTTACGCTTGAGTTCACGTGCATGGTGGAATTACTAACCCTTCACGACAACCTATATCCTGGGAAGCTGAACGGTTATGCACTCAACTAGAAGAAAAGTAGTTGCAGGCAACAATGTCTGCTCCAAAAGCCAAAGTTAAGGTGTAATCTGTGGAGTGAATTTGTCGTGCTTGATCTGGTTCGGGTCCTTATTGGAACGTTCAGTCAACGAGTTTACAGATACACTACGTTCTCAGTTGTCGTCACCTGGAAATTGTCACTCGGCAGTCATGAGCAAAATAGATTCTGTAGTGAAAGTCCACCTGTAAAGCATCGTCAATATTACATTTTAGTAAAGTAAAAGTTTGTGTTTTCCACAGACATGTAATGGAGTCATGTTTTACTTCCCAAAGTGAACACAGAACACCATAAGGATGTCACAAAGTACAGTTGAGTGAATTGTGTAGTCGTTTTCAGCCAGGTTACCCGCAGAGCCCTAAACGCTTCGTGGTACACGGATGATGGTCAGCTGGTCCAGTTGCACGTACTTCGATGATGATTAATGCTATGTGGGTTGATGAGAGTGGATTGACCGGAATGCCTCTGACACAGAATACTTTGTGCTTCCTTTCAATCACGTGAGTAATGTGCGCCAAGTTGCACTCTTTAGGGCAATCATATAGGCGCTCATCAGGTGCTCACGAAATTTTGGTTATGGGAAAGAAAACACGAAGGCCGTTAGAAGAACAATGTGTTTTACTCTGGTACTTTTGGAAAATCAAGACTATCAAAGTGAACACTATTTTAGAACCTACTAATATTGAATGCTCAGCTGAGGACGATTGCAGTCTTTTGCCCTACGAACTAGGTTGTATCACACAGCAAGTCTAGAAGCTAATGTGCACAGTTTCCGTCCGCCGGTAGTGAGCTTTCTGTGAGCGCTTTTTGTAAGTTTTGTGAGAATATTCCCGGAAGATGTTTTAGGTTTGGAAGATCGTACAAAGCTGCGATTTCGCGTTGCTATGTTTCTTCTCTGCACTTTGGACATTCGAAGTTGACAGATTACTCATCATTCACAGGTCATAATAGAATTGCACGGAGAGGTAAGTGCATAGTGAAAAGCGCATCCAGTACCAGCATTTACCAGAAAATTCAAAATTAACACTTTGGTTAACGTTGAACCGTAGCCGATTCAAGGTGAGTTTTGATTTGTTTCATGGACGATGCGCAAAGAGTCTATATGCGTCCAAAAAGAGTCATTCGGGTCTTCTGCTCATGTGCACTTGAAAGACAATTGTGCTTTGATAAATGTCTTCTTACTCGGTATTGACTGTGTTTTCCGGGATGCCGCACTTGACAGGAAACACTTTTTGGACAATCTTTACAGTAGGTCATTTAACGCCTGTGCCGACTTTGTAAAAAGCTCCAAGCATACGGTTCAACAATTACTAAGCCCTCCTTAGGGCTTGTGGAAACTAAGGAACATTCCTTATCAATCACCATCGTTCACATTACTAACAAATCTTACGGAACAAAAAACGCAAGTAATCAGTGATCTGCGGGTAAAAACTAAGATCCTGGCCATCCTAGTTGTCTGTTTCTGCAAAGAAAGGACAAGGAGCGGGTTAGCTGGAATAAAAAGAGAATTTTGTATGCTTTGAGAACTGATTTCTTGGAAGACGAACAGGATATAGCCGGAAGTACATAGAAACTACACCAAATTCTTTAACAAGGATGGTACTTATTTCCGCTCTTCGGATTTTATTACCTAACTCTACTATACGAAGATACATGTACCAAAAGCTAGAGATTTGCGTAACACACGGTTAAAATTTGGAAGTAATTCTCTCTTAAAATTGTGAGAAAGGTGGGAAAAAACTCTATCACTGGTTATCATTTCAGTCTTGAGTTCAAAATTTTATAATCTTTGCACTAAATTTGGGCTGGATCTAAGGGTGTTTTATGCCTTCAGGTGTTCTGTACAGGCCATAAATTATAGATGCAGTGACAGCCTGCCAGGGTTGTGAGCTTTAAAAACTCAAATGTTTTACGTGAAACGGACGTGGAAAATGTAAGGGAAAACGAGTAGACACAACGAGGTTTGTCACAATATGAGATATTTATTACAATCCTAAGATAAACTATCAAACCTGCCAGTAAGTGAAGGCAGTAAATAACCTATCTCCCTCACGTAGCCCAGACCGATTTTTGCCCAGACATCCCGACCACTGAAGACTTTTTCCCGTTATCAATTTAAAAAAATACATTTCATTATTCAAAAACGCGTGATCTGTGGGTATGGGAAAGACTAGTTGAAGGAACCTGTATCCAACAATAAAATAGGTTGATTTCAATGACTTGAGGCATAATTGTATTATTTCTGGTAAACTAAGTTTCTGCAAAGTTGTCAGGTAACAGTGGACGTCTCATACATTGCATAGGTACACGCATTTAATGTTAAGCCATAAATATGGGTTGCGATTTTTAGAGTAACCACGTATTTAGGTGGATATGAGATGTACTTTAACATAGTTTCTCGTCAGCTACGCTGTATCAATAAAAATATCCATGTATTCAAACCTTTTCACAATAAACTCGCACACATTCTACCTCATTCAAAAAGGAATCTCACTTTGATTTTCAATCTTTTATTTGAGTTGTGTAGCATCTTAGGAATAATAATTCCATTACGTTGTAACAAGCCAATGTACACCAAGTATACAGTTGATATCAACAAATCATGATCACTGGGTCTTTCTGAAACACTCTCCGAAAGACAGCTTGTACTAAAAAACCCACCAAAATTGTAATCACGATATTAATAGAAATACCCAAAAGGATTCAAAACCTATCCAAAGGGCTAACTTGTTAGTTGTTGTGCCAAACTAGCTGAACAAAAACCTCAGGGCAACAATGAATTTTAGGTAATGAATTTCAAATAATGAATTTTAGGCAAGGGTTATCGGAGCAATTGAAACCTCTCCGTCAGAACTGAACTGGCCTTGTTAATCCTCACCTTTACCAGAAAACCAACCCAGAATTAGGTGTGTAATTTATCCAGCTGTGCAGAAGAACGCAGTTCAACGTTTGTGCTTCGAATTCGAATCAATTTTCTAATTAAGTTTTTGAAGAATGCGTGATAAAAAGTAAAATCTGTTGATGATGAAAAACATTTGATAATATCTGAGCGCGACATAAACTTGAACATAACGAGTTTTAAAACAAAAGGCCAGAGTGGAAAGGCTCTCTAGTCTTTCAACACGTATTGCTCGCTTTCAAAACCCCAACTCAAGAATATGTGCTTCTTTAAGTCGACCATGGTACGTTTGCCCAAATATGGATTTATGTGCAGCTTTGCTTTATATTTGCTTTTCTTTGCCTTAAAGAACCTTTCAAATCACCGCCTTTTTGTGCGCACAAACGCTACTACACAATGTTCATTCCTCACAACATACTCTTCTCCAGTTTCAAGTCCTACGAGCGCTCCGTATATCAACAGTCGTATATAGAGGTGGAGCAATCTCCTATCCAGCAAATTTTCCACAAAGTTTTGACTTATTTGGTAATTACGCAACACATATACCCTGGACCTTTAAATATACCTGGATTGCGAGCATCCCTGAGGATCGTTGGGGTCACTCTAGCCAGCGTTTACCGCATTTGTTTTTTCACTGCATCTTGCTGCAAGCAGTCAGCCGTGTACGTACCAATCATTAGAAAGAAAGCCAAAATAGTTAAAGCTATTTGCAAGTACTCTTTTTCAGCTTCAAACAAATGGATTAGATTTATGAAACTAGTGAGCACTTCGGTAAGAACATTTCGGAAAACTGACAATCGTAACAGCTTGCTGAACAAGTTAACATCAGTTGACCATCGTTAACCAGAATCAATGATCGTCGAAGTCAGGATAAGATAATTTTTATTTCAACTGAAGGACAGCAATCTTGGCACTAGTAGTTGTCGTAGTACTTTGAAAGAGCAATTTTCATAATTGTCGGCCAAGGATCCAGAACATGACGCACTGTTCGTGTCTGACGCTGTTCAACATCCGGTAAGATTTGGAGGTTTGCCCGAAAGAGATTTGTGAAATAAAAACACCTGCAATTTCACTCCGTTGAGTAATAATTGAAAAGCATATGCTTATTAGCAGATGTTAACGAATTCAAGTGCTTGAATTTCACATCATTCATCTATCATTAGAAGAATTAATTAAAAATTTAAAACGGCTGTGAAATTGTTGAAAGTATGGTCAAAAATTGTTTAGCAAAGTTTTGGCTTTTCTTCACTTTGTTACACTCCGAGTGTATCCTGAGACAGTGCCATTATATTTGTCCGGCTCAAACTTGTTAGTGTAAGGTGAGGGAATATGTTCTGGACAGTCATTTAGTGTGTTTCTACCATGTGCCTGTAGCTGTAGCTGAATTTCCAAGGAACATTTCAGCCACAGCATCCTGATTAGCCACACTATCGTCGACCACAGAGCGGTTTATTTGTAGGAAATTGAACCGACGCTGCCATCTACGGTGCATCTTGATAGTGAGTAACCTGGAGTGGTGACCTTTAATTTGATCATTTCCTCGTGGTTTCTGTAGCTTGAACGGGACGCGAAATTTTTCAGTTGTAACATGGTCACCCATCAAACCAAAGAAAAAGACGCTGCTTACAAAATAATAAAATAAGATAACCAGTTGGATAAGGCGTGCGAACTCGGTTTTGCTTGAAATGTGCTCTCATAATAACCATCTACTAGGCGTGGTGGGAGTAGCTGTGGATTATTTAGCTTTGAAATAATAGCCATAAGCCTTCTAAAACTTCAGTTTTCAGGTGCTCGTGTGACAGATGCTCATTGGGTACAACATTTCAGGTATCACTTGTTTTGTTGTACAGCAGTAACGTAGATCGGAAGTCAGTGACATAAGCTGAAATATTTACATACATTAGTCTTAAAGCAAAACGGATATACGCGAAAAGTGAAGAACGGCTACTCCATATGACGCACCGGGGTACAAAACGGTGGGCTGAATCAAGTGGGCTTGCATTAAATGTGATTTGAGCTTTGGCGTTCCTGGAGAATATCCTGAAGTTGTTAATTTTACATGCTTGGGTTGGAGCAAACATTGGATCCGGGTACATAAGCCATTAGCTTGCAGCATCACTGGTGCTCATCCATCATGCAGGCACATCCGTACTATTGATTCTGTTGATCGCCACCTAAGTTTTCTCTTCAAGTGAATGACCTTCACTCAGCCTAGATACCAAATACCAAACCGCAAGTGCTAAAATACAGACCCTAAAATTCAAGCAGACAGTTAGAAAATAGTTCCTCAATATGATTGATCGGAGTAATGTAAAAACAGGAAACTTGCGAAGGGGTTTCACATTTTCCCGAAAAACCCTACATATTATTACAGTTTTCTCGTGCACTTACTGCGTCATAGCGGAAAAATCACAAATATGTCACCCCATGATATTATTGGGCTATCATGCTTTTTGGTTGGCACTACTGTTGTCCGCAGATATTGACAGAGTGATGTCCTCCACGAACGGCATGACGTACGCCGGTGACGCCGGTGACGCCGGTGACGCCGGTCTCGGCTTCCAGCTAAATCCAATCAGAAAGAAGCCGCAGAGACGGCGGGGGAAAGCTCTACAAATGTTTGAGCCAAACTTTTTGCTGACGGTTATGTTGGTTATGTTGGTTATGTCCAATAATGTTATACCACCACCATCCGTCCGGAAAAATACACTTATCGGGAAGCAAGCATCAAGGACTGGTGGGTCAGGTTATTAGTTTTTATCTGCAACCGAATACTAAACCAAACACTACAAGAAATAGGCGGAAAGGTCCTCAGCAGCTACGCTGAGCACCTTATGAACTCAGTAGTTATTTGTCATCTTGTGCAAGTGATTTCGTTGCAAAATCTTTGATCGTTTGAATCTTGTCACCGTAACAAATTTGAAATTGACTGGAGGTAACTGATGGCCCATTAGATCAAATAAGGACGATGATTTTCTTGTGTATTATTTTTTCGGAACCACAGTGATAAAGCTCATCCAAACGGATTACCGGGTGAGTATTGATATTCTTGTGAGCAACGAAGTAACTATGTTTGATGGTTCATTACTGTTTCTGTAATCCTACGGAACTGGATGAATCCCATCCTCGCTCCTATTGCTTTGGGATGCTGCAATGAAGGTGCTGTCATGAAGCAATCATATGGAGCCTTTATACTTCTGTTGTTCACTGGTTGAAGTAACGCGATCACATTAGTTGAGAATATTCCACATTCACGTTGAACAACGTGAGTTACACCTGTCTAGTTGTTTTAGAAATTTAGCGCGCCCAATAGCGCTGCGATGATCACTAGCTGCAATCGAGCGCACTTGCAAACAGAGCATCCACAAGCTCGCCAATTTTATCACACTGGCGAGAGTGCCAGTTACTGCCTTACCGCTGTGGTGGGAAACCACTAAAGATGGTGACTCATATTTGAGATGCTGAAAAGCAAGATAAAAAAAGTAAAACCGGAATTAAAATTTAAACCGTTTCAAGAGTTTTACGGATACAGCCGGTGCGAAAGCAACTATATAGAACAGTAATGTAACGGGGAGTTTGAAGTAGTTGATCTAAAACTGTCTCGTCGGACATCCTTAGTGTGTCGCTCTTTTCAGTAAAAAGGGGGCACAATGAGAATCAGTCCGTTTTGTCCATTATACCCCATCGATTAGAGCGTCTTCTCTTTTGTATCCTTTCACAAGCATTAATGTGTACATTTTTAAAGCTTGAGTGCTTGAACGTCTACTGAAGGTCTCAGAAGAGTGATGAATGAAACAGCAAGGAATCATCGGAGTGGCTTGTTTAAGCACGTGGCTTGCCTATCTAGGTCAGACATTTGTTAGGACGAATTCATTCGACATGACTTGCTGGCAGATGGAATTCCAAAATTCTCAAAGTCTTGGTCAAAGCATCTGAAAATTCCGGCTGCCATTTGAATGCAAACGACCGAATAAAATGTTTAACGGAGTGAAACCGGTCGTGAGATGTCGAAGAATTTTCAGCAATCTCGTGAGTAGCTTCATGAAAATGCTTAACATATTTTTATGTCTCTTTGAATCTAACTCCGAATGCCAATGACTTGCAAGAAGAGATAAACATTATGTAGGATTACGAATTTGTTGTTATTCCATTATGTGGAGTCATACACTGTGTTCTTAGCGGTCTCTTCTATGTGACCAGAATGTAGTCACTCAATTATCTGTGCATTATTACTAGTTTTTGCACTGTTTTACCCGCCGTTCTGGGGTTCTTTAAGTCTACACACATACATTGTGGTGAAAATATGCACCGCTGAAACTAGACAATAATTATGTGTTTGTTACCAAAACGCTCAAGTCACTTTTGAAATATCCTAAGGATCTCTATAAATCATTCACCGTTTAAGATGTACAAATTATAGCTAAGATCAGTTGAACTGCATTACATAGATTTTGACTGCTTTGGTTAGATTCAGTCCTAGCCTAAGTTACTGAGGCTTGTTATCGTAAAACGAATTTGCTATTGATTAAACATTAGCATACAATTTCTGAAGACCATTCCATTGGAACAACTATATTTGTAATCCAATTTTTGTATGCATAAAAACTTGGTAACTGCACTTGAAAAACATACCATTATTTTGCGTTAGAAGCCTTCAGGACAAAGATTCTCGTAGCATTTAACCAGAATATCTAATACTGCATTTGCGTCCGAATTGTAGTAGTTTTGGATTCACACAAACGAATAAATGTAGACTAATCATTTATGCTGCAAACATGTTTGACGCGGTACACAACTATCCAGCTAGTTTCCAAATGCTGCATTCTCAGACATTGTTACGAAATCCAATGCACTTTCGCGCTATTATGAAGGACTCAGCATGTACCGCTGTATCACACTGACACAGCATGCGGTCATACTGCAAGTCCCACATCCATGGAAAGACGTTAATTTGCGCACAAACACAAGCCTTATTTCACCTTTTTAAGCCCGAAATATGTTCATTGTCTGCTTGGTGCTGCAATGCATTTCAGCTGCGGCAAATAATTATTTCCAAAGAAACCAAGTTAGCTCATTTAACTTAACCCAAACGCCGCCTTATAGTATCTTCAGTTGGACAAAACGACCAAACAAAACATCCCTGGCCTAAGATTTTATGACACTAACGCGGCTATCCTGTTATTAGCTGCTTTATGATCTAAACTGATTACATTGCGTTCCTTGTGTATTGATCGTCATCACCGTCATCTGTTTCCTCAGCGTACACGTCGTACACTGGTTCTAGCTGCCATATTCTTGTTAGCCGATTATCTGAGGAGATAGGGGTGGAGAGCTACTCATTGGAGGCATTACCTGATATCACTGATGAGTAACTGCAGGGGTGCTAGTTGGCTTTTCCTTGGAAAGTTCGGGAGAGGAATTTATACAATGAAGTTAACAGTTTGGATGCATCAGCACCATTGAGCGCGATCGCCCCATGTCTCTCAGTATCTCCAACCAGTGAAGTATCCCGTCTGGGGATCCCTATCCGTGGAGATGTCAATGACCGGCACGACTGAGTTTGCTAGAAGGGTTTTCTTAATCCGCTGCTAAGTGCTACTCAACTTCTCCTGGCTCTTTCCCGCCCTTCGCGCGGGTGAGCAGAAAGAAACCTCCGAGGAATTCAGTCGGCTGGCATACGCCGTATAGGACCAATTCAGCAAAACCCATAGAATGTGATTAGAGTATCTACCCTGGGCAAGTTATGTTATTTCTTTCGAAAACCGTTCTACTAACTTCAGTAATACTGTTTCCACCAGGCTCGTGTAATGCTTTGAGGACACCGATCGTCAGACATTGAAAGTTTTCTAACGTCCTAACCTCACCGTGCGAGGTCTCGGGCGCATATAATAATATGAAGAGCACCTCAGCACTGTAACATCGGCCTTTGCCAGGAAGGCTGGTATCACTTCTGACCTTCAAATGATGCAGGGTGATAATAGCTGCCCTAGTCTTCCCAATTTGGATAGATAAATCGTCTTTGACTAGGTTTTTGGGACTGATATATTTGTTAAGGTAGACGAATTTGTCTGCCACTTCATTCGGTTTACCCACAAGCTTAAGGTATGGATTTGAGCCCATCCAGTCTTGCAACAACACCCTGGGTTTGCAGGTGCAAGGCATATGCCAAACCGTAAAGACCTATTTAGATTATTTGATGTTTTCTGCATTAGGATGGTGTCGGATCCAGGAACAACTGTACTGTCTGCGTACTCGATATCTGTGAGCGAACGCCCTGCGAGCGGATGACCCCATAGGCATTAGGGGCCTGAGGTCCATGATCATATCAGTAAAGAAGTTGAACAGGAAACGTGAAAGGAAGCAACTTTGCCTGACACTATCTGATGTAATGAAATAAGCTGAGAGATCCCCGGAGACTGCCAGGCGTCTACGAGAGTTGACGCACAGCTACATGGACATAGACGGTCCACCGAGTCAAAGGCAGCAATCACGCCAAGGAAGAAGACTATTGTTGGTTGCTGGAAGCAGTGTCGCTGTTCCGGAGTCTGTTGGGGGATGAAAATATAATAGATGCGTCCTCTTGCAGGAGGAACCTAGTTTTTTTTACGGGTCTGTCTCTCTGCCTTCAGTCAACCTTCAAAAGATAAGTTCAAAGAGCGCCTTTGAAGCCATAGCTATCAGGCCAAAGCCACGGTGGTCCTCATACAATGTTTGCGTGCCCCTTTTACAGATGGGATTGACTGAAGATGTGACCCATTCTAGCTACCTTCCCTACACTCCATGTATCTCCAGCAAGTTTTGTCAGACGGGTAGCCATTGCGCGCGACAATGAAATGTAAGCTTTAATCGGCGATCAGAAGAATAAATAAAGTATGAAATATCAACTCTGAAACGCTAGATGGCACCTGAATTGGACGGTTTGTATCCATAAGTCTCCAGATGAGGATACACACCATCTGTGCTCGGTTCCTTTCCACTTTACGGCAAAGATATTTCGTATCTTATTTCTCCTTCCGAGAGCCAATTAAGGTATGCATTCCATTTGCTCGTATACAGTATCTCCAGAGGCTGTGTTGCAGGAGGCCAGCTAAAATGAACTTCGACGTTTTCGGCCCGTCTTTCTAGTCGACGCTTTTGCAAGTGAATTATTGGGCCGCCTTTTTCACTTATCGCTCCACTGACCGTTGCTCCCCTAGGGCCAGTCCATCGTATCAGTTGATATAGGGAGCGGCTATTTCTAGTAGCAAAAGCCTTCTCCATCTCACAGGCTTTAGACCTTCACGAACACGTTTGGTTTTTCATTAGGCTCTTCACTATTCGGCGTTTGAGGGATTTGCGTGCGCCGTCCTTGCCTGTTAGCATGCATTTCCTGGCATCAGTCATGAACAGCGATGTTGATCTTATCGAAGGAGTCAGACGGACAACACTGAGCACCGCTAGTATAGCTGCTTCCGCATACATGTGAACTGTACCAGTGCTGCAGTACTGTGCTGCAGTGTTTACCATAATTGTTTACTGGTTTACTGCATTATTGTACTACTATTAGTTCTGTGTAGCAGCCAAATAGTGGCGGGTGTTTTGCAAGTCTATGTCAATAAAAGTGTATTATTTTGAAGTTACTTAGAGATTTGAGGCAGTCTGACTGCAAGAGTTCCAAGACAAATACTCGCCTTGGTAAATCAGTTCTTTTTTCCCAGTGTAATATGTTCTGGATCATCCTTAGTGTTACTCAAAGAGATGTATGGTTTTCGGCACAGTCACACTTTCGTTAGCAATACTCTCACTCTCGCACTGGTTGAACCAAATTTGGGCAAACTGGCACCCATATTTTGATGAGTATCGATAATCCATCATTCGTACTACTGTTAAAAACCCAGGTGCTGAGTTTTCGTAAGTCTAAACTTAATTTTGAGGCATATGAATGACTTATTATTGTGTTGATTAATTTAGCGTAACTGACAGTTCACCTCTACAAAATGGCAGAAATCAGGATCTACCGTCCGTCAAAATTGTTCTGGGTTTTCACTTGGTAATGAGCAGGTGTTGTTATCTATATTTCAGTAATGGTCTGATGATCCAGCCAGTGTATGATTTTATAATCGAGCAAATTTGGCTTGACAGCCGATTGCGTTGGGAACTGAAGTTTTCGACTGCCCATTCTAGGGAGGAACTAATACTTGCACCTAAGTGTTCATACTGACCACACCAAATACAATGTTCATTCGCGCTCTCGCCACATGCTCACCGGTGGTACCGCGCTGATAAGAACGCATTTGCATCTGCAGATGTTGTTGTGTGGAAATTTAAGTATGCCGCTTCTAACTCCCAAAATCAACCTAAAGTTACCTCAATGTTTCTAGATTTGAAAATGTCAAGCGGCATGACTGATTTGTGAATTGTTATTCAGTGGCTTGCATGCACTGGCCGACCTTAGTATTTGGTAGACTCAGATGTACATATCCATTCAAATGACTGACAGAAAAATCACATCCATCAGACTGAAGGGCTAAAAAATTAGAGTCCAAAATGTTTTTGTGATCAACACTTTAGGCATATTACGCATTCATATATTTAAGTACACATTATGAATCTACACCCTTTTAGGTGAATTTTGAAACATCAAAACTCCTACATAGTTCCTACCTGTGACTTGATGTGTGCTCTCTCTTAAGTATGTACTCACACTACAGTGACTAGAAGGTAACGCTTAGAAGACTTTGGAAAAAGGTTTCAACCAACAATTAAATATTACAGCACTAACAAGTTTCCTTCGCCAAGTATATGGCCTCCAAAAATGGTATCCAGCGGCTTGGCCTTAAACATCATCGAGACTCACATGTCGTCTCAGAATGCATTCACTTTGTGTTGCTAAACTATCCGTTTTTCACAATTACCCAAACCACATGTGGCACATCCCCTCAGAGATGGAGCCCATGACTTACAACAGTACGGCTTAGATCATTTGGCGTAAATACACCAGAAAGTGTTAAATGGGTGCGATAAGTCATGAGGCTAAAACTTGGCACAGTATCATCCAGTGAGAGTTCAGTCACATTTTATGGCTCTTCGTCCAAAAATTTAGGTCAGTCTGCTGTACGCTCTGTGGATTCGTAAGTAAACTTTTGTCTGACCGTTCTTCACTGCTGATTCAAGATGGTAGCAACCAATTTCTGGAGTATCCAGCGTGTCACCTTAGTACTTTAATCAAGCGATCACCAAGGCCACAGATTGGTGAGTCCAACACCTTAAGGAGAAGAAACATTAACCAGCTATGAATGAGAGGATGGATCAAAAACGTCTTGCACTCCACTCCAATTATCCCACTGTCTGCTTATGCCAACCAGTGCATGGTACGTATTCCACTTTTTTGGCATAAGCATCACTCTTGACAACTAATCAGTGATGCCCTCTCGTCCAGCCCTAGAAAGCTTCAAGTTTGAGTACACCTATTCTAAAAAAGCACTGACCACCTCTAATGCAAGCGTAGGGTATCTTCAGAAATGCACAAGGCAAGCAGAATTCTGTTGCGTAAATAAATTAATTTGAGAAACTTTTACATGAGGTACACTTTGTGACTAGCGTACATCGTAAAAACCAAACAGACCATTTAACTACTTTCTGACGGTAACAGAATAAACGCTGTCTCAAGTAGTACGGACCAACTAGAACCTATGAATACTGACGTCTCGTCTCTAGCGCCATCATGCTTTTACATTTTATCCGGCACCACGTAACAATCACTCTCCTGCAGATCACGGATGCTTACAAGTCCATTAGGCACCCAAGGAGATGATCAGTTACATGAAACCGCTTCAGTATGCCACTTCAATTCCGATAAGCGCATATCTTTGTCTCGTCTTTACTGCAGCGTTTAAAATTCCAGTGCCTAATCTGCTTGGCCGACAAATTGCCCCTGACCGCACTCTTGGTACTTGATCCATAGAACCTTGTTGCACTTAAGAAAAGTAACTCTGATGCCACTGCCCTGGGCTACGCCGTTCGGGTCCATCCTTTAGGAATGCATTTAACCCCATCGGTTTTATCCCCCTTCTGGATCCCTGTAAATATTCGCATTTGTGCTTTTCATCTGTCAACTTCCATGGGAAAAGGCGAGAAGAGCCGTTTGTTCACAGTTGTTTTAATGCACTAATAAACTCTATCTGTCACTCTCTGACAAATATACTCATCGGACACTAACCACTTCCGTCGTGAAACGCCGGAAGTTTCACTGCACAAGAACCACCACTCAGCTTACCTTAAGAACGTTTTGCTGGTATGTGTAGTTAAGGACAATGGTGAACTTCTTTCTCACCATTGGGTGGATCTTCCGATGCGTCTCAGTTCGAGGGCTTTAGGAGATTTACAGGACGTTTTCTATTTGGTGCTCCCTAAGGAATAACCATCGAATCCAGCCTGATCATTTCGTCATTAGCCACCACTGACTCCGTGCTCGACTGACAATCATTTTGAAATGAATATATTTATTTAACCTTACTTGTTGTTCGCTATCGACTTTCGAAGATTTTTCCGGGAGGAACTGAAAAATACGTTTTCCGCAAATAACCCTTCGTCGTGATTTTGGCAGTTTTGGATTATCCCTCCAGTTGAACTTTCGGATATCACCTTTCCTCCAAGCAGCGATTTCATCTATCTACAAGTTCACTTGAAACACACTTATTCTGACGTGATGCTGCGGTGTATATACATTTCAGCTAATTGAGGAAGCATCCCCATGTCCGTCTGTTGTAAACCCGAGAATTTCGAAGCATTTGCTGAACACGCCCGGAGATCGAGTTCAAGCACAGCGACGTGGTACGTATACGGGGTGCCTGTCACTTGACTGGAAAAACTCCAGGGACAACGCCTCCTCGAAGTGTTGTAAAGAAGTTGCGGGCGAACCCCGATTCTTCCTAAAAAGCAGCTATACATATTTACCAAACGTCCGCCACTCAAACTTGATTGCAGTGCGTATTTTACACACAAATACTCTTTCTCCAATAAAGATGACGATCTGCCCACTTCCCCCAATTTAGACTGGTGAACTGTTATGGTGCTTATATGAAGAGTATGGTTCATCATTGAGCGCTTCCTCGCTTAAAGGCACTGTAATCGTGTAAGCCACACATTTTCTATTGCTACTAAACTTTGGTGTGGTAAGGACAGCTGTGATCATCAGCATAACGATACGCACGAATGATAAGCAGGACAGTTTTACTCGTGCTACGTCAAAAGAAAAGAGCAAATAAATGCTTCATTACAAATGTTTTTTTGACATATGTATATGAAAGCACTTTGAAATAGACGGCCCATGTGCCCCGTGTTTTGTTTGCCTATAGCAAATCAATTTATTTCCGCTGTTTTGTATATCCTTCTTTGGGGGATAGTACTCCGAATTGTTTACCTTAGGTGATTCATTTGCCAAAGGAGCAAAACAAATTGTCAGCTGGATAAGAATGAGTTACGTGTTCCGTAAATATCCCACTTGTACCCTAACTCGCATGCTGGCCTGATCAATTTTTTCCATGAATACACCTCCGGTGCTTCGTGCGTAAATACCATCACTCGATTAATTTCGGAAAATTAACAGAAATTTACAACTCGTTAGTGACATGTGTTTCATGGTGATCCAATCTCGCCCGTGTGAATTTTCCGTTATGTATATTTAAGTTGAAGACTGACGGACCAAGGTAATTAAAACTGTTGGTAGTATGAAGAAACTTGGGGATTAGCAATAAAGAACTGCCCCTGTAAGTGAAGTCCACCTAGGCCGAAAAGCCGAGAAGTACTTTACATCTGGCAGTGTGCCGAACTACTGATAGCTCTGTTGCGTTTATCGGTCACTGATCAGGTGGATGGACGAGCAACTGACTTGCATACGTGGTAAGGTTTCATCGAGAGACCAGAGTCTTTGTCTACTTTGCAGAAGGCATCATCTGCATACTAGCAGCAATAGTCTTAACCAACGAAGAAATACTGTAGTTAATGACAATCAAACATGGATGCAAAAATCATCAGTTGATGAAAAACCAATTGATGTTCCACCATCGTCTTGTCTGTGAAGATTACCATGAAAACAAAGTGAACGTCTGAGGTGCAGCTCAGCCAAAGAAGCACCAAGTTAGAAGGTGGTTAAAGTTGAGCAAGTAACGATGTGATGCAAGAAAAGATGATAACGTAAAAGTGGCTTTTACAATGGATGGTTCATCGCAGTTTCTTTTAAAAGTCCGTCAAGTTTTTTCCGAAAGTCTCGTTGTATCATGGAATTTCTAGTTGTGGCCTGATCCCCCAAGACAAGGATGGATTGTAAATCAGTGTTTCCTACTAGCAACACTAATGGTTTCAGAGATATGATTAACGCCCTTTGGGTCATTGCCCCTAATACGAAAAATGTTTCTTGCTGTGACACGCCGCTAGTTGTCATCTACGTCGCAGATAAATAGGTGTCTGGATTTCAGCCTTGCACCTAACCAGTGATTCACTCACTGTGGGTGACAGTTGCCTTTTCTCAGAACATCGATGGCCAGGTAGTGACCTTTCGATAATTGCATGTAGGCTGAAGAAAGTTTTTCTCTGTAAAGCAACATGGCAAAAGTTGGGCTTATAGTTTTCTTCAGTAAAACTTCAGATAAATGGTTTGCACATTCTGAAGTTTGCTATGACTTCATTGATTACGAGTTATATGCCACCGGCTGAAAACGTGAGCAATTACGCACGAATTCTACTCTTCCGGTGGTACTGACCCGACCCTAAAGTTAAGGAAAAAATGTAATTTTGCCAGGATAGCGCTAGTTTTCGGGAAGACAGTTGCTTTCCTACAAAAAGACCCGGAAAATAACCGAGTGGTTTTTCTACTGCACTTTTACTTCCGTGTGGACGTTTATGTAGAATATTTAGCCCCCTATGGGGCGCCTGATTAGTCTTCATGGAATTGCGTGTACATTCACAAAAATCTTATGCATCCTATTCCACGCCACTGTTTATCACTGAAAAATATCGTGCAACTAGTTCACGCATGGGTGAATTGACTTATCGACATGTGCACACGCTTTGGATAGGCAGCTAAAACATTCGTCTAAGCTGATTACATAACCTGGGCTGTGGGCCCTCATGTAATCATAGAAAATACAGCTAAGAACAAATTGACAATTAATGACACTGACGGCGCTGTCGAAGAGACGTTTTTCACCGGCGAAACCAAATGAGGCGTGGTCAGTCCAAAAGCCGAGGTATCGTTATTCAGAGTAGACATTTTGTGACAATGAATACTATGCATATATGAGTGTCTTGTGTGCTTTTCCATAAAAGAAAATAATAAGCAAGGTTGGTATTTATAATATAACTAGTAAATGAACAGTAGAAGAATGCCAGTAATTTCAAACGAGGGATAGTGTTGCTAAGCGTGTAGGATTGAATATTGATATATAGTGCTAAAAATTATAGATATTGGCAAAAAGTCAAACATGTGAGTGAAAAATAAGGTTACTGTGCGTGTAGTGGTTATTTGGTAAAGAAACTTCAAGGAAGTTAAATCAAAGTACACATTTCCAGGAATTATCATTTCTTAGGGTCATATTTTTCAAAGAGGACAAATTAATAAAGATAACTATGATGGTGGGATGGATTTGCTCACTAGATTACACTTGATGGAGCAACTTGAAATGCTGCCTCCGATGTGCTGCCTGGCATTTCCACTTGCACCGTACTCTCATTTAAAACTTCTGAGATGCCTATCTCCAGTTTCGTTCTGCTTTGCACTTTTGTTTTAATAGCATGCAACAAGGATCATCCTGGCAGATGAGTGAAGTAATTTGCCCACACTTCACTTAAAATATACAAGGCGAATGTAGACGGAAATGCTACCACAACCACAGTAAATTTCAGGAGGCCACGTTCATTATTTTTAGGGAAAGCTGTTCTTAACAACAAAAATAAACTCAGCAGTAATTCAACGGTGTATAATTACTTGGAGGCAGCATGCCTCCGCATGTGGGATGATGTTGACCAGAAGGAGCATTACCGTTCATTCGTCATGAAAACGATTTGAGGTCAAGTTAAGGGGTTTCAAGGTTTGTGCCACCTTTAGCATGGAAACCAAAATGTTCATACCTGCCGCTTTTAGCTTTCCACAGAAACGATTTGGTTTTCCTATTTAGATATCATACAAGTTCCCGAAGCACCACGTCGTGAATAAGACGTAAATATTACTACAGCAGGTAAATTAAGCTTTGTAATTTCGGTTCAAAGAATGCCCTATTTTTGTGGTTCGGGAGAGCTAATGCGGACATATTCACTAAAACAGTTTGCATTGTTCGTATCTCTACAGACAGGTTAATTGCCTTATGTATTGGGCTTTGGTAGACTTGTCCATTAAAATGGTAACTGTATTAAAATATCTTTAGAAATGATTTTTCCACACACCTTACTCGGTCTAAAAGATGTACGTTTTATTTTCTATTCGTACACATGAGTGATATTTCACATTCAGCTGAAGAATTTCATAAACGAGAGATTCAGTTGAGTCTTCCGTGAAAACCAAATTGCTTTGCAAATGAGTGTATTTTCCGAAATTAGTCCGATTTGGGTTCAAGTAGGTTGACGGAAGCTCGGGGACTGCCCCTACCTGATGAGCCCCAAGAAGGGCGAAACCAGTCTTGGGCTGTCGAAGAGTTTTTAGCAACCCTGTGATTATTTTCACAGAATATAGTCTGGGCAATATTCTTTTGTTAATATCCACACCACTCTCGTTTGAACAGTCGTCTTCCTGTCCTGGCGTAATTATTCTGGTGAGTCCACACACTAGACTCGAGTTTCGCTCTTATTAGAGCTAATCAGCAGTGCATATCCAATGGCCATGCCGGAACTCCTTTTGCCTTTATTGTGTCCAGTATTTACAGAAATCCACGAAGAATCTTCCTAGTTTGGTTCCGCCTTTAAGTAATAATTAACGCTGGTTGGCTGACTGCCACATAGAACGGGAGCCCTGCGATGGTAATAAACCATGATATCAATGGAACCCTAGTAAAAATCAGACATTCGGGCATAAAAGCCACATAAGCTTTGGGTTAGGCAGTTTTTGCCTCCATTGTTGTGGAATCTTTTATATTTGTTATGTTCCCCAGAATTTGTTCTTCAAAGCTCAAACAATCCGGTTTTCCAGCCAGAAGTGCCCTACATAAATGATCACACTTGGGCATTGCACTAAAATCTGTCAAAGGGCTGGAACTGCTTTAGGGCCCACTATCTGATCAATAATTGGTGAATACCAGGATATGTAGAACGCACGTCGACAACTTGCTGCGACCAGTTGCTTGGTTTGCTTCAGAGACTGCTGAAAATATACTAGAAACATTATAGATAATGTCTCGTTGAAAGTAAACACTCATTCAAATACGTTGTTGCTTAGAGCCATGTATGGCCCGTATGATAATTCAGGGATCTTATAAAATGTTTTTGGATGATTGAATCAAATGGCTAAACTACTGACAACGAAAAATGTCGCTCTCCAGACTCTGAGATGTTCACCAAGCGTTCCTCGTCCACCAAGTAAAACTCCGCATTCTTTGATGCTATGAGTTAGTCCGCAGAAACGATGAAAAAATCAGAAGAGCATTAGCGATGTACCCCCATTAGCAAACAAAGTTGGTTTTGACGGGAGACTAACCTGGAACATAGATGAATCTCTCGTTTATGATGTTTTTAGGCAGCTGAATATGCTGCACCAGGCCACCTCATGTTTCAGTTGGTATGATATTCGAGTTATCGCGATACACGTATAGATGTAGTACACTACTCATGAGGTTGCTCAAAGGTCTTCGGCAGCATTAGACGTGTGGGTAAGGTGGCGCCTATCAAACAAACCTAATGGCATTTTTGCCAAGGAATACGCAGTGAGGCACAACTGTTTGTATTTTATTTATAAAACCTGCTCCTTATTCGCCTGTAACAACTTATTCTGTAGATTCCTGTCCCCATTTCCGCAAACCGGACACAGTGAAAACCAGACCTCGAAACCCGAAGGATTCTGCCTACGTGGGACTTTTTCAAAAAAATTCACCGCGGCCAAAATTTTCTCACACTCATTCAAAACCGGTTAGCAAAATGAATCAAACCTTAATATTTCAAAATAATTAATAAAGTATTTTATTGACTGATGTAGCTGCACATGGTAAATCCTAGTTCTGAGCAGTCAAGCTTGAACGCTAACTTCCCAAATTCAAACAATCAGCACAGAGCAAATCCTCATTCTGTGCCGCTAGAGTTATTCCTCCGTGAATTTTTTTCAGATTTGCAAAGCTACCGCGGGGAGTTTTTGAAATCTGTAGTCACACTTTATGCCGCACATCATACACGATCTGCAGACTTAAAGGATGACGCAAAATAGTGTTGCATTGTGCTTTCAGGATCGACAGGCTATCTAGATCCCTACCACTTGTCATTGGAAGAATATCAGCTGGCAGCGTTCACATCCATCGAAGTCTAAAACCTTTCTGGCCATCGTTAATACATCTGGTGATTCCTCTTCAGTGTATAGTGCTCATAGTTCTAAACGATCGCATTCCCCTCAACAATTAACAACACTTTGCAGTAACCACTACCGAGCGCTCCGAAGCGAACGCTTATTGGGACCAGCGTTGATTTTTCACAATCCTAGCAGCCCTAGTAGGGTCGCATAATTTAGCACAGCCTTCTTTGACAGTGAGGTAAATACAGAGACACCGTTTTTCTTTCTACAACTTAGTCATATTAGAATTGGGCAAAACGACTGTCTTAATTTCACAAAGACACACATGGAGCGTTAAACTAAAGAACAACTTTTGATACTTGTCGTGTTTCCATCGAGCTGCAAATTGAGTGATATTAGCTTACATCGTTGCCTTCTTATAGATACTCTTACACACTTTATGTAGCCTGTTCAATGCTTAACAGTTATGAAAAATAAGGAACCTAATTTTGCTCCGGATAATATGCCCAATATTCCACCCAGAGCAACTTGAATGGTATTACGTACAACGAAGCGTTGCCTGAGGAGGAAACAGGGCTTTTCATGATGAAATGAAATCCACTTATAAAGGTTGAAAAAGCGGCAGCAGAAAAGTTCTTCGTCAGAAACAGTTGTGCTATTATAACTTCGTACAACATGAGAAAACCAATATAAAATTGATAACGGTTACACAGTAATTTAGAAATTAGGATCAAAGCTGTGTTATAAAACTAGCAGCTGAATGGAGTAAATCACCTAGGATTGCGCCCAAGGAATAGTCCTACCCAAGTAGTGTCGCTTCATGATTTATCCAGCCGACGTCTGATTGCCCATTAGAAAAAAAATAAATATTTAAGCGGCCTACGTACACCGATATGTTGAGATAATAAAAATGCGGCATAACCTTTGACAAATTTCGGGTGACTTCTGTGAACAATTTTACCGCTCTTCCTGCCAAAGGTGCCTCTAAAGAACTCTTAAAAACACCTACTTTAGCTTTCGCTGTCACTTAACGTCACTCTCCATTTATTTAAATATTTGTCTGATGTTTTGGGCGACCGAAAATGTTTGTGACGAACAACCATAAGAATACACACAGCTCAATGTGTCTGACCTCAATTCACTTGTATTCTGTCAGAAAATTTTGTTTCTCGGAATACTGGGATACCCGAGTTTGACATGAGCGAGGCCAGCTAACTCGAATATGTAGGTATCTGTATACGCAAAACGATAAAAAGTTGATTTCTCTCTGTAGATCTAAACAAAGCCGGCAAAACGGTAGTTCCTCATTTGCCAGTGTACAAGTTTGATGCAAAATTTGGAAGGCTTTCTCACCAAAAATCAAAGGCACTAGATTGTAGTTAGATCGTTAGATTTTGCTCTCAAGATAACTGTTCATGTTTTGCTGAAAAAATGAAGCGTTTGTTTTTGTTTGTGGTCCTTTGAAGCTCTAAGTTTTGCAGATAAGCTATCTCCTTTGAGTGATACAACTACATACCCGGAAAGTCGAGATGCACCGTTTAGTTGCTTCGCCCTGGCTGGAATTAACAGAAGTGGTCATGATAAAAATCTCTAGAGAAACCCAAACCCTCATTCACTTGAATGATAGCTGGGCACTCCACCGTTCGGCAACGAATGGCTAATTTGCAGCAAGATTAAGCAGCGGGATAAAGCGTCGTATCTTTAATTCATGCAGATCACGACACGTGATATGGTTTTGAAGGGCTCGCCACTGTAAGTTTTGTCAGTTCTGAGATCAGCTGTGGTTTGTGGGTAGAACGAAGATCTGGATGTTGCAGCTTGGCTTTCTTCCCATGATTGAATAGAATCGGTTGTTGAACGTCGGTCTAGGCGTCGAGGAAACCAATTACATTGCTCAAGTTGGCCTGCTTAGACGTGCTATTCCAGGTGCTACCAATGTGTGTTTAATGTGCGACGCAATTCAGTGCTTTTTCCCTTTGTTGTGAACAACCAGAGTATTTGGGGCAGAGCATAAGCAGCAGTTTTCAAGAATGAGTGCCCTGGATACACACTGTAAGTAGCCCAACTACTTCTAACTATCCTGAAAACCTGAGCACCAGTTTACAGGTGTTTCAGCATTTTTGATTATTGTAAGTTCATATCTCACTGAGCTAGGGAAACTTTCGGAAACCGCGACTTCCCTCTGAGCCTGCGAAAATTAAACTGTCTGGACACAAACGTATTTGCAATTAACCTACACTTATTTATTTTTCACCGCACTTCTCACAGGTCAGCGACCCTACTTATTAATTTTGGGTTCTCTTTCTCTCCAGATTTATTATATACACGACTGAAGTAAGCTTGTTAGGCGACATATTTGGGTTTAGAGTCAAAGCTGTTCTCTTGACCAGTCTGTGAAAAAAACTATTGTAGTTCCCCATAAGAAGTTGGGAGTATTTTGCAAAAGACATGCTCCCAATGCTAGTTTTCGAAATGGGGGTCCCATAGCCAATTTTCTATAAACAACCTTGTTCCTGGTGCACAATACGTTTGTCAATAAGAGAAAACATAAAGCACCCCCGGAGGCATGCCAGTATTAACATCAGTAACTACCATATTAGTAAATACGTACCAGTCCACTGACACCCCATCTCGGAGAGTAAAAACTTCCAAATAGATGGTGTGGAAGAGTAGCCTGTTGCAACAACGGATGCTGTGACCAGAATACAGCTATACTATATTCCAAGTTCTGTGACTCAGTCCATTTCCGCAACCTGCTGCGAGGTTTTTCATAACACTGCACGACTTATAAGAATGGAACTCGGATTACCCCCTAAGTAAAGGACTATCGGTGGGAACTCAACCAGTCGGAAATTTTTAAAGATACAAATAGTGTCAACAAAGCCCTCGCCTTTCAGAGAAAAATCGGACAATCCTGTAGTACAGCAAAAGTCGGCGGGTGTGCTGGCTTCATCATCATTTTTTAACATCATGCGCTCCCAGCCCAAAGACGCTTTCTGCAATTTTTTTAAAATCCGATAAGCTTTTTAGGGTGAAAATGAATGAAAGAAATATCAGGAGGAAACAGGTGTGTTTGCTTAGTAATGCTATAATTTCACAGATCTATTCGGTGTTGTGTGGCTTGTTTCACTTCATGCTTTCTTGAATACCGTCAACTTTTCAGACGAAATTCATGATGAGATTTGCACTGTTTCTTTTCAAGCAATTGGTCAGTCAAATGAGCTCAGTGCTTCGGATAGTCATCGCAGCCGGAGCTACGTAGCTGTGTGGAAGTATTTTTCCACACCTTAATAGGAGTACCAAATCTAAGTGTTGAGAAGTGTTTTTGAAATAACTGGTATCCGACAGTCAAAATCGGACCTGGTTTCTCAAAAGCGTGGAAAAACCTTGAAATACGTGCTTCGACGCTTCCATCTAGATTCTTTGTGTATATTATTCTTTAAGGCATTAAGTTACTGGTTATCGTCACTAAACTGTAAAACGTGGAAACTGATTCAGCAGATAAAGCCACAATATTCTCCGCCTCAAGTGAACTGTTGAATGTGGACCCACGCCGAACACACTGAACAATGGGGATTTGGCTGTACTACGGATGATTTGGATTGTATGTCGGGAGTGGAAACCTTGCTGATAGTGCCTTTATATACCGCGCCACGAATAAACTAATAAATGCAAAGTATGCCCGAAACTATTACTTACCGGCAAAACCTTGAAGTGAACCGGTGACACTGAGCATACTTCTCCCACAAATCTCCCTTTTGCACAAACTCAGTATTACAAAAAATTCCGAAAAGGATAAGAATATACAGCTGAAAAGGCACAGTCCGGCCGCTGCCCACACAACACCGTTTCCTTTTGCTGGTCTGTTTCCAAATCCCCACATGGCGAGCTGACAGCGTGCATTGGAATCACTGACCATTTGAATAAAAGGTGACCATAAGTCGGTCTGTGGACTGCATGCACTTTGGCATCTCATCCAAGGCCCAATCGATGGTGAAAGGACAGAAGCCTGTGAGTTTTCTGAGGCGGTCAAATGGAATGATGGTAATTTTGTTGTAGTGGGACAATCTGACAAAAGTCTCGATTCAGCACTGTCCGTACGGACTAGCCACGGAGAACTGATCAAGCTTATCCAGATTGTACTTAGGGAGAAAATCGATAAAATGATCCAGATTAGGGTAATCCAACTGAGTACAATTCGTGGCATGTGTTTGTATTGTATCAGTCACAGCCAATTCCAAAGAGCACAGTTCCTCAGTGCACTTTGTGAACCAAAGATAAAGTGCGCATCATTTTCCGCACACGACATAATTGTTTCCTTACTGTTGTCACAGTTCGTGTCTTCAAACCGGAGCTAGCTAGAACAAACAACCCAACAACTCGGTGTGCCATTTTTCTACTGGACCAATAACGGGCAAGACTACTTCCGGGTTCTTTTGTGTTAGATAGTCACGCCATAGCAAAAAGCTATCACAGACTGTTCAGGCTCCGGCCAGAATGGCACACGGTGTGCTTGTTGTGATACCCTATAGGAGGACAAACGAGTGCGGGCAAGGTACACATGCACACAAACATTCAAGAATAAAGCTCATTTCGACAGCCCACAACATAAACAGAAGGACAGCACCCGAGGCTGAACACGAGATCTCCAAACATCGCCCACGCTGGATTAGCAGCAATTTATGGATGAGTCATCCCGTTTGCGGAATTTAAAAGCTGCTTCTCGACTGGCACTCATGTTTTTTTCGTGTATACTTGTCTCACTTGAAAAAAACAGGACTTACCACCCGCCGTTTCAGAATTTCAAAGCCATTGAAATACTAAAAGATTCTATTCCTTGTCTGTCTGATAAGCAGTAGCCACCGCCACCGTGCCGATGTGTGATTTGGCTTCCAGAAAACCCTGTAACAGTAAACTGATCGGCCGATTGCATGCTTGTCTAGTGTGGGCGCCGTGAAGTTTTCCTTTGTTCAGATTGGTTCGCTGCTGCACCCTAAGCCAAATTTTACAGAATCCTCATATAGAGTTCTGCATGAGTGTAGAATAATAGAGGACTAATTGAATTTTTTCAACTGAATTTCGTGTATATTCAAACCTGATGGAACAATAAGCTGCGTACTTTACACGGCTGCCCCACAAGCGCTAAATATTCAGTGTCGGATAAATGTAGGATAATTTCAGTCACTATTCGTTCCCAAGCCATTCAGTGCTACCCGAAAGAGTGTTGTGTTATCTAGCATTAGGACAGGACTGTTGTTAGTACAGGTTATACATAGAGAGCCCTTAATCCGTTTGCTGAGCCGTACAATTTGTGTTGAAACATCTCATTACCAGGCGATGTAGCAATATTGTTTCTTTATAGGCCGCCCTCATGACTCTGTGAAAATTATGCACATCAATTTCCACACTAAAAATTCAACCTCGTCTATTGAAGGGCTTTTTTAATTGCTATAAAAAATGTTGGGATATAACGACCTTTTGAGATGTCTTTCAGTAAAATCGTTTAGTGCAGTGATTGTTACACTTTTCGTTACAACATGTGGTAAGATAAAAAAGGATCAAAGAAGGGAGCCTGTAGGTACCCAGTTAATTGCACTTTCATAATTGGTATTTGTTCTTACCCTTAAGACCACGAAAATAGAAAATGTGTGCACAATTTGTCAAAATATCCATTTTGCCATCAAGGAGATTCCCCGGTATACCCACCTACGACTGGCACTTTTATTAATTTCCTGTTAGATTTCTTGGACAATCTAAGACAGTGTGGTATAACCTACAAGAAATAATTTTTTAAGCTGTCTGTGCTTCTAATGTATACTTCCAGTACCGGTAAAAATATCGTGGTCCTCGTTGCTACGTTCATCTATGGAAGCGTTCACGGAAACATCTATGGTTAAAAATGACTGTGAAGAACTAGCCCTGTGGATTCCCTCTGATACATCTAATAACAGTAATCTGGGAGATACTTCTTTTCCGGACATCAAATCAAGTTTTTGTGAGGCAATCAAAACATGATATCAATGATACCAACAAAACAAAACAAAATGACAGCAGCTGCTATCGCTTTGTTACGGTTTAAGGTAAACTAAGTGTACTGTATTGGCTGAGGTTGAGCGGACCAGCTTATAAACTTGTTCCACAGCCTGCGCATGATGACGTCCGTCGATTTAGCGAGTGGAACGTAAACGTCTTAAGGTAAACTAAAAAAAGCCAGCTAAACAGAGCTGATTTGCACCTTTATTTGGTTGTTAAACGAAGTTTTGTGAGTGTTCGTTCGAGAATTGTATGCGAATGATTACAGTCCGTTTGTAAATATACTATGTCAAAATACGGTGCAGTCAAGCAATCCTACTTAGAACGAGTTTGTCTGCAACATATCCAACATAAACGTGTCTCACAGTGAGGTGCGATTGTTGGAGAGAGGATTCTACTCCAACTTTACCCAGAAACCGCTCACTCCTAGTGAAACAATTCCGGTTATGGAGCCCGCACTATCAAGGCTTCCAGTAAAGAAATCAAAAGAAGCCAGACACATGCCTGAAATATTCTCAAAAATCAGTGACTAATCCAAAAAATCTGTTGTCTAAAGAGATTACACTAAAAAAGACAACACGACCCAAATCACCACAGCAGACAAGGGCAATGTAATGGTTGTCATGAACCAAACTGACAGTGAAGACAAAGTGTTCGAACATCTAATGTCCTTCCAAACAGCTCGAACCGTAGAAAGAAACTCTAACCCTCAACAATACCAAAGTTTGGGTCTACAAATACCTGCAACAATTAAAACAGGAAACCGATCAAGTGTGACTGTGTTCAGTTGCATCAAAATCCAATAAAACCGGAAGATTCTATGGGTTGCAAAGTGCATAAATATGCGCTCCATACGTGGTATTGTGAGCTATACCACCCGCAACCTATCAAAGTACCTCAGCAGTTTGTTGAAACCGTATTGTAAGCTAGTGGCAAGTCTCGTGAATGATTTTTTTAAATTTTCTAACATACTCCACTCTATCCATATCAATGACGATGAATTAGCAGTCACGTTTGATGTAACAGCTCTATATAAATCGTACCGACTGGAGACCGTTTATCATTTCTCTTCTCTATTTTGTGTTACGATATATCTATAACACAGAGAAGAACCTAGACGTAAGGTTGCCGAAAACTCTTCGATGGCCCAAAATCCGTTTCGCCCTTCTTGAGGCTCATCAGGTAGGCGCATTCCCCGAGTTTCCGCTAACTCTATTTTCCATTTGAATCTAAATGAGGCAGACGTCGAAAAATACTCTCATTTGCACGCAAATTTGGTCTTGACAGAAGACTCAATTGAATCCAGCTGGATCTCTACTTGATGATGGTCCACTTCAAATATCACATCAACTGAAAGATGGGGACATCTGGTGCAACACATTCAGCTGAAGCGGACCATCCTAAACGGAAGATTCAGCTGGATTCAGTTGAGTCTCCTGTCAAAACCAAAGTAGTGTGTAAATGAGAGTAGTTGTAGAAATCTTATCCCATTTTGACACTATTACTGCTGTTGAACTATGTCTGGCCGCCAAGTCAAGGCCTTGCGTGACTTTGCCCATCCACCTTTGACCTGGTTGCGATACGCTGAAGACATCTGCTACAGTACAACAAGCCTTATTAAACTAATTAAACAAAAAATGCATTAGCAGAAAATTCACTACGGAAACTGAGAGCAAAAAAAATATATGTGTGTATGTATCTGTTTATCTGTTTACACAAACCATGCACTCTTGGTGGGCATTCACAGGAAACTCACCTGCATTGCAGATCCTCGCACCCTCACTACGAATTCTTAGTTAATCGTGCCAAGATGCTATACTCGGATGATTCTATACGAGCAGGTGCACCGAAGTATTACAGGAAAATAAGTCCTCCACAAGACTCACTGCTCAACAAATTGAGCGGTGAGATAGAGAGACGAAAACCCGGTGGTTAATGCAGGAATACCTCGTAGAAATTTTATTCCTGAAGCTATCTGGAAGATAATTCTGAACCACGGTATTGAAACATTCTTTTGAACCTAAAACATCTTAGACTGATACTTTGTAAGGACGAAGGAGCCTCTCGAACCACCTCACAAGCTGCGTCCATCAAATTCCCTCTGAGGCATGTTGGTTCAAATAAATAGGCCAGACAGCCACGCAACTCTATGCGTGAATCACGGAGCACAAACGACATACGCGTTTTCCTCCATAAAATCCAGCTGAGTTTAGAAAAAATTAACACTACTGAACCATTGCATTCTACGCACTTGAGCCAAACCATCAAATTAACTTTGATGGCACAGGCATATTTTAGTCACCATTCAAGCCACACTTGGAATCGGCGTGCGCTGAAGCATTCGGGCTCAACATAGAGCCTGACTGCGCCTGTCGTAGTAGTGGAGTCAACATCCCGTCTAATCTTGTTTGTACTTTAGTAGACATTTTACAGACGAGGTCCAGGTGTCAAGCAGGAATCACAATGACGTATCACGGCTGACAGAACAACAATTGGAGGCTCATCCCAGCCAAAGTACATACATAATCGTACGCATACGCAGACAGAGCTAACCTAAACACGCACTGGTAGCATCTGACTGCTCACGGACCTCAATAAAGCCCAAATCAGAAGACGTGATGGTGGACCTAAATAAAGCCGGATTTGGCCAGTATTCAATTGATTGTAAAGATCCTCGAAGAAGTTTGCCAACGGCGCCCGAAGTGCCGGATTATAACAACTTATTCCATTACCCCGTGTGACCCAATAACTTACATATATCAATCAAATTGTTCAAGCATGAACACGTCCACTGATCCTGATTTGGTATTCAGGTGCGACCAGCCTGCATTGGTGGAGTTGTAGTAACACAATTGCTTCGTGTGTCAGACTCCCGGGGTCCGAACTTTAGTGAGACCAATAGTGTGTACTTTTGATGAGCTGTAAGAGGAAGGTTAAAGCCGGAGTTGCCCTATTTTAGAATTCTGTCCGAATTCTCCGGTGGCTGTGATGAATTGAAGGGAACATGGAACATATATAGTACCGTACTAAGTACGGAACAAAAGGATATAAAAGTAAACAATGAATTCCAACGTCTGTCCCTGGTTCAAAGCAAACATGACCAGAAGTCATTTAAGAGGTATGAACTTACAGTTACCTTCTAATGCAGCACAACTTGCATTTTGGGTTGAATAGTTGGGTTTTAGTTAGCTTGCAGAGAAAAGTCAGCATGCTCTATTCGTTCAACCATAATCGATAACAAGAGTTTTGTTTTAATGCTGAGAAGAGGGAAACTTTTAGACGAAGACGCACGACCCCTAAACACGCGCCAATTGCATAAATACGGCACCAGAAACGCTTTGCAATGAAATGCTCACAAGCCAGCTGTGAAAACAGTGGGGAAAATTTCAGAACAGTCCAGGTATTTGGGCACCTTACTTCTAACTTAATAAGTTTAGAACAGCTGGATGACATAGTTACGGAAAACTGGATTGTCATTGCCCTCAAAGGTCCACCAGAAGTCATGGATTTATCTGCGTTACATCGACGAAGGAGCGAGTTGTCACGATTTCATCACTTTTACCGTGACTGAACCAAGAGTAAAGACAGGCTTTCCTTCTACCAAATGCGAGTGATTAGGCAGACCGTTGCAAAGGTCGGTGTAACGAGAACCAAAATTGTTAAGGTAGTATACACATTTCCAGAGGTTTATGCCCAAGCGAAAGAAGCGGAACTTGTTTTTTCTCTGTTGCCTACTCAGCCATAACCACACATCAAGAAGAGATGGATTCTGCTTTACAAAACTTCAACTCAGCCAAAGACGGTCAAACAGCATGTTTTATCTACAGCAAATTCACTCGCCACCGGGCTTAAAAACCCTGTGTCTCTAAAGGGGATACTTGCGCACTGGTATGGGCTCAAATGGATAGTCCAGCGCACCCAAACAGCAGGAACATAACCACATCACGCGACGCTCCTTTGAATTCACCTGATCTTGTTATCGAGGTTTTCAAAATGGCCACTATATAAAAACTGACAGTCCATCCCAATTTAAATTTGAATCTCGTATGTAATTTGCAATTGTATTGGTCGGAGAATCACTGGAAAGTTTTGTTTGTCAGTATGCCTTTCGTGATGACAAACTTTTTTCTGAATTAGTTTTTGGAATCCAGAAAAAGATACCGGTACATAAACAAAAGGACAGTATGACATAGTCACTAGTCCACTCAAATGGGGAATTTGGCAGGCATTACATGGCTTGTGTGGATCGATCGGAATTCAACCTCGATTTTGTGAATCCAGTTTTAAAGTGAAATTCATTCTGATGCATTCTTAATCCAGGTCATCCTTGTCCAAAACGTTAGCATCATCGACTAACTTGACATTTGTTCCTTATGACCTATTGTGTGCGTGAATACTTCAGTAAACCGGTTCGGATTTTCTCCAAGATTCTGACTAAAACGTAACACACTGAATTTTATGCCCTCTTGTGTCACAGGACACTAACAAAATCAAAGTATTTTAAATGTCATTCCTTAACTTTTCTTTCTTTAATGAGGGAAAAATTTGGAAAATTTCTGCCGGCAGATTAGTTCTTTTGAAACAAAAGTTCTGGCGTTTCACTGTGTCACTGTATTCAAAAAAGGATGAATTAGATTGGACTGAAATACCTATAAAACCTGGGGAAGGAAGTTTTTCACCATGCTCGATTATTTTATGCATTGAATTATACATCAGGCTGTCAGTTTGACTCTACAAGAAATCCTGAAAGTTTGCACAGGACAAGGACATGTGGTATGGACCTTTGAATTTTTCATCTACAGGTCGTTCTGACTCATATATAAAACTACAGCAAGCTTTTTAAGCAAGTATTTTAATGTTTCCCCGCCATATAATGTAGCATCTGTTCCAAAGAAACACCAATCAGAAACATATGAGCCACTTCTTAGTTCGATGTTCGGAACACGGAGATGAAAACTTTTTCTAGCCACACCAAGGCAATACATAAAAAACAACACATTTAAATGAACACAATGCCCACAATCCATAAGAAAATATTGCTAGATGCTAGACTGCGTACTTTGTGTTTGGCTGCATGAACTTCTTCTCTGGTCCCTGGAAGAGCATTTCCTTGCATAATCCGTTTAGTTCTGTAAACACGAAACTTTGATCCGAATACCCTCACGCGTCTTTGTGTTAACTGGCTATCGGCACACACAGTCGCAGTTTATCGCCTGTTGTCTCACAGACTGAGCGCACTAAACAAGGCGTGTTCAACAACAAACTGAATGCCGCCTTTTTTTGAGCTGTTTTCGATCAGCAGAACTCATTGCATTTAGCTTTATCTAATAAATCCACTAAAGTCCGCGTCACATACGGAACTCCCAACTACCCAGATATTGTTCGTTTTATGTTTTCGCATCGTGCTGTAGGTAAAACGTGGTTAATGCAAGAGTGCCAGGCAGTTTTGCAAAAATGAGGGAACCAGAGAAAAATTTCATTCTGGTAGAGGAAAAATATCAAATTTCCCAACAGGTAATCGAATTTTTCACTGAACTCGACAGTTTTCTCGCAGGCACACGACTTTGCTTTGCCTCACATAAAAGCCACCTTGATTGGTGAGAAGAAAAATTGCAACCGAATTTTCAAGCTTGGAGGGCATTCGACCACCAAGGAGGACAGCACCACAAAAGTTATATCAGTTAAATGTTGCCCTACAAAAACAATGAGTAGCGAACTGTGACCACATGCCGAATGACATCAGCATGCTTGCCGCATGTGATCCATGAAAATTACTAAAGAGGAAAACCATACAGTAATAATGCGTGCAAGCAGTGCATGTGAGAACAAAACACTAGAAACAGAGAGTGACCTGATGCTTTATTACATGTAAGGCGACTGAGTCCATTCAGTATAATCAGTTGCTTTTCTGGTTTTTATTATTCAATGCAACCCGACCTTTCTGGCTTAAAAGCAGATGAAATTCGCTAAGAGTAAACCAAGTGCTCGAAGATCAAGAGACAATTGGCTCTGAAAATGCGTGTTGTTTCCGGAAATCGATTTTTCTAGAGCATCTTCATGAGAGCGAAGCACAGTGAGGAACACGAGTGTGAGTGTGAGAACGGAAAATAAGAATCAGAATAAAAAACCTAGTGATACTAGTGATGACTTCATCCATCAGAACAAGGTGTTGTTCGAATGTGAACCATTCGATGTATTCTAACCTGTCTATTTTTTTGATTGGAATAATGTCTGTTCAGTCCAAATCAAGTTAATTCCATTTGAAAATACCGGAAAAAAGGATATGTTGAGATAAAACTACCCGTTGGTGGATATCCGCTTTGTGATTAGTATAAGTAAGTAGGATTGACTAATGAGCTCGGCTCCAAGAATCTTGCTGCACATTCGCAAATAGGGAGAATATTCGTCACTGAGATTGTCCTGATGGCCACATATTTGTTCACTGGTCTGTGCAACTCTATTGTTAGTACTGCACTGCCACTTGAGGCAAATACGTCAGTGCGCTGTGTGCGAAAGTGCGTAACTGTTGTGATCGTACGTTTTTATAGGAGGTTATTCACCCAGGCGGAACTCGTTTTCGCCCTATTGATTGAACTATGTGGTTGGTTTGAATGATTATTGTCTGGGATCTGATCTCTCTGGTTCCTACATTACGAGCTTTGTTCGGTTGCCTCCACAACGAGTCATGCTTCTTCGCCCGCTGGAATGATGATCGGCTCTTAATTAAGGTTCTCGGTGAGTCGACAGTTGTGGTGCACAGACACTGTCGGTTTATATATGCAGATTTATGGGGTTTGTTGTGGCGAGTACGTCAAATGTTTCATCAAAATAAGCGTAAAAAGTCACCCTGACAGCAGGATTAACAACATAGCCAAACAAGTTCCTCCGTATATCAGGAACAAATACAAATTCGTAGCAAGACTACCAGCATCGTAAGGTTTTTCAGTGACCAACTTAGTGACTATCCCACCAAGGACATTTATTTCAAGACCGGAAGACAAGACCTGGGTAAGCCGTAAGGGATAATGTATGGAACACACCAACTGCGCAGACTGCAATAAATATTAAATTGGAAGGAACAAAAGGAAGCTTTCTACACCAATGGGGGAGCATATCGCTGTTATCAAAAGCGGACCAAGGCATCTCTTATTTTTATGCACGTGTTACCACGCGGTGGTACGTTGGAGTACGTGACGCGAAAAGAAATCCTGAGAAGCATGGTACTCCGTCACGAATTCAGTTAGTCAACACACAAACAGTGGCCACTTCTGCACGCCACGACGAGCAAAGTATCACCAAACAGAACACTGAGTCATGACCGAGTGACCATACCGAACGGATCTAGAAACCGGATTTATCTTGGAGACAAATGTCACGATGTGGAAGCCAGGGGGATCAGGTCCAAAGGCAATCCCGACACCAACCAATCATGAGGCAGGTCGATCGACAAGGCACTGGGAAACTCACCTTGACAGACAATGATAACGCCTGGGTGAGTAGATAAGCGCATACACACAGCATCCACGCCTTTTCACCCCCTAAGTACTGGTGATATCGCTTTGACTAATGATGAGGCATTTGTATCCAAACCGCCCGACTCAGCCGTTACTGTCTTCCGTCTCAGTTGACACATCTGGTTCTTCCAATTACTTCTGATTTTGGTTATTTTAGTGTGACTTAACAACATGAAATGGTAGATAACGTAGTTATCATTTATCAGTTATCGAGGTCGTTATCGGCGCTAGTGGCATCGTCTTTGGCCCATACAAACTGTGGCTATTCAATTGACATCGAAATACTGTCCGTTTCGGATATCAGCTACTTGTACACATAAATATACTTCAAGGCAAATAATCGCTTCATGTGGATTTCCGTTAACCGATAATCAAAAACGTGGAAGACTTGACATTGCTTTATCTTTATTTGAAATAGCCAGGTTCACTGCTATCTCAAGAGAATAGCTGAGGTACAACCCGAGACCTTGAGATCCGAGCGCCTGATTACCATTATGGAATGAACCGCCTCACTGATCTTAGAAGCGCTTAGCTGATTTTACTCTTTTGGGTCATAAAAACACCTTTTTGAGATTCAATGTCAGAGTGCAAATAGGAGATAGGACTTGTGTGCTAAATGGGTATCACATTGCATGCACCCGGCTCAAGATATATTGCCGATAAGGCAATTCAAGTTTGCCGACAAATTGATCGACCTCCTGTTGTTGTTTTTTTATAGATTTCATGGACACTCTGGATCCTTAAACGGTTGCGTATTTTGTGTACAACCTGGACAAAAGCCCTACTTTGTCACAAAACTCTAAAGAGCTTTGTGTTCAATTATTACTCATGGATGGCCCTACTAACAAAACGCGAGTTGTTTTACCCATTTACTTCGCTTAGTTAGGTGTCACGAATGCGCACACTGTTTACTGTGTAGGGCTCGCTTCCCAGACGCAGCGTTTGATTATTTTTGGTGAAACCACTGGACTCGTACTCATATTTACAGAAGGTTTGTGAGGCGATGCCATGCAAGAAAAGTAGATGTCGATGTCGGCCTGGTGGAAAAATGGGCTGATGAACCAGTGGCATGTTGACCATGGTGTACAACGAATTTCTTCTGATCCAGTTGTAAACTCGAAACAGATATGTTTTGATACACAGGAGAAAGTTGAAAACTCACGCGAAGTTAATGGTTGAAATGCTTTCTGCGATTGGTATCGTTGTAGCAAGCATTTCGTCACCAGTCCAGGTACATCACCAGTAAGTAGTAGTGTTGCAGTAACTGGGCTTTGAACGGTGCGGCGCCGATTTATACTTAGGTTCTGCTAGCCGAGTGTTGATTTTCGAATACGATTGATTGTTTGCGTGGCCAGTCCATCTGGTTGGTCATGTCCTCATTGGTCGGCTGATGTCATTTCATATCCAGATGGCTCAGTAGTCAACGGGCTAACTTATCTACCGGAAGGTCCGTGGGTCGAATCCGACCCCGACATACAGACTGCTCCTTTGTAGGCTTGGGCACCCTGCCCTCCCCCCGCTTCCTTCAGAAGGCTTGGCAGTTAGGCAGCTAGGTAAGAAGAGATCGGCCTTAAAACTCCACACTCCAGCTTCCCAACGGTTGGCCGCGACTGCCGATGCATTACTAAATACGATCGAAATACCGTTACAACCACAGTTTAGGACCCTGCATCTGGAGTGGTTCAGACCATTGATTAAAGGGCTCCGGGAAAGGTCCCTCAAGAAAACTCTGAAAAACGCTACCCCCTACATTGTCCCACTGCATTGTAAGTCCTAATTTTGTATCAAAGGCTCAAGATAGAGTACCTCAACCAAACCCTCTTCTCTGTCCAAGGCAACCTGCCCGTACAATTCTTTCTTCAATAACTTCCCTGTGCAAGTCCCTCACTCAAGCCCTTCTGATTGATTTAACATCCCCGCAATTGACCATTGTTCCGTATCTGGGCCTCTACTCAGCAAAATAAATAAAAATAGACCTACATGTTCCACAAGGCTGCTTCAACATCCGCACTCTGTATCATATTGGACAACGGATAGAACTTGTTCAGACCTTGTTCCCTCTTTTAATCGCTGTATGTTCTGTCGTTCAAATACGTATACAAGATCCAAGTTCAGTCGCACGCCCCAAATGGTTCTGGATATCCAATGTTTGGTGATCATAATACAGTAGCTCGTGGTATGAAAGGTTTGGGAGTTGTGCATAGCCCTAGGGTGGACTGGGCTTTACTGGACTGAATTCCAGTTAATAATTGCCCCTGGGTGTTTAGGCCATCCTCGTCCATAGCACAACATCAGTGTTCAACACCGATGCCTCACTGCCGTTCAATCAAGATCAGTGCATTTCGACGATGTTCGTCAATTGCGTCGGCATAAACTCCAACAGACGGTAGCTCTGAGCCTGAAAAGACAGTTTTCTTCGAGATTTGATATCTTTGCTTTGGGCTGCAAGAAGTGCAGATGTGATTCTGGAAGGCGAAATGAATTCCTAAGTCGGCCGATCAGGTCCTGGCCGATTTGGAGCTCGCGCTCACTGCACAGATAGTTGGGAACGACTGAAGATCACTTTTTTCTAGTCACCGCAAACTTTCAACACCAGCGCGTGACTTGGAGGCCATCAAATGCAGACTAAATGTCGACTAGCATGTGACAATGAGCTACCAGTGGAGAGCTGTAATACATGACTGTCGCACATTTAGGAGTACCCCACTTCACTCCGATTACGGCATTGTGTTAGCACATGTATCTGTTTGCTTGCCCTCTGAAACACGTCAGTTTATCCAAAGACACTCATTTCACCACTTGTAATGTGTCTCTATAGCTCAGCAATATCGAGTTGTGTTGGCTAAGAATCTCCCAGAACCCGACGAGCACATTGGTAGTAATGGTCTTGTGGATAACGATTGGAGAATGGTTCAATAAGTCATGCTTACAGTCTTCGGAAATCTCCGCTCCAGGTAACTGGCACACTCCAGTGAACACTGGATCTCGTCACGATCAGCAGCTCCGATTGAAGCCAGAAAAACTATGCCACCAGAAAGCTACTATGATGGCGCGTGCAGATTCCTCAAACGCAGGATAATGGGGACCTAAGGATTAGCAGGGAGCGCTAGTGGATCGCACTAGCCTGCGAAATAGAGAAACCTCTGTAACGGGAACCAATCGAATCCTGTTCCAGCTGATTAGATCGGATTGCCCGAGGAGGGTGGTTGTTAGTGAAACTGTCTGAAAATTATGGGACCACAAACCATTCACAGAAACATCATTCCAAACGATGGGTTGGACACTTTGATCCATCATCTGAAGAGTCAGCTTCGTAAGAATCACTCTAGGTTTACCCCCCCCGGGGTCTTATTGACCATATATCCACTTTGCGATAAGTACTGGAACTGCGCCACTCCACCCGAATACCAACAACCTCAGATCCGCTTTTGACTTCGTTGATCGTCGGAAACTGTGACAGAGTCTGGGGACGAACACTGTCCCTCGTAAACTCTTGTCACTTGTAAAGACTCCATGTGCATCCTGCCGTGGATACGTACCTGTCTACGGCAAATGTCCTCGTGGGTTCATCACTTTCAATGATGTCAGGCACGAATTTTCTCCGTCGCCATTTTTCGTTTTTTCGAAATCGATATGTCGCTAAACCGGTTGGGATCAATCACAGACCTCATGCTTGCAGGTGAACCGATCAGTGTGTTGAATAAGTTCCTCTCATCATCATCATCATCGACAGCATGACACCAGGGTTTAACACCGATGCTTCGCTGCCGTATAACCATAATTTACTTCATGGTTGTACGTGGGCTGGGATGCTGTCAGGGCGCCCACACCCAGACAGGAGGACGATTAGGGTCCACAACCAAAGCCTTTGGCTCAAAAGCCTAACCACAAGGCAGTGGTGTTTGGCGGGAAATTCAAATGAATTACCATTTCTAATGAACAAGTCGCCACATGTTCCAACCCCCAACCTGGAGGACCGGGAGACTGTGTTCTATAGAACCTATAACCATTGACCAATCTGGTATGACAGACTCCTGAGTGTCGCGGGGACACCCCTCAGTATAGCTCAGTGGGTCGCTGAGGTGCGCAAACCGTCACACCACGGTAAGGTCCAGTCTCTCTGTGACGGAAGTTCCTCTACCTGGGCAGCTATATAAGCCCCAGCGTACTGTGCAATGGCAAAATCATTTCCCACTTTGGGAAGGTCAAGGGCGTTGCTTGCTAACCTCCGACAGATTTGGCGCTGACGTAACGTCAGCTTGACTGCCAATGGTAGAGTGTACAATTCCGCGGTCCTATCTTTTGTCCATATGGCTTAAAAACGTGGCCACTGCGTGCGAAGGATATTCGGAGACTCTCTGGGTCTGACTTCCGATGCCCCCAAAGCATTGTGTGTCTGGTGAGAATATCAGAGCAGTAATGCTAAGGTATACCAAATGGTTTTCGAGGAAGTTCATTCTCCCTCGATAGATCAGCTGGTCACAATCCAGAGATTACGCTCTTTATACTCTGCTCTACATATACAAGAAGACTGTTTGCCTTGAAGAACTCTCCTCGCGCAGCCGTGTGTCGGATGGAGACGACCCAGGGGCGGTCAGTCCATGACCTGTCAATGAAACATGAAAGACCTTACAAGTCAAATGAGCCATGTTGATAAATATTTTCCTCCATGATATGGACCGCGGGACCAGCGGTCAGTAGCCCTGATAGTTATGGCCAAGTCACGCAGCCAATGACAGTCTTGTACCAAAGCTGTTGCCTTCATTCCGTAGCTCTTCATCGCCGCCATATCTGACCAACAGAATCATTTGAAGTCAATGAAATTACTGGGCGATCACCTCCAGCGCGTGGCATTCGGTTCCTTTTTCTCCTTATCCTGAGTGAACGAAACTGGAACCACTGCACCTCGGTGCACTGTTTGTGAGCTGAAAAACGGGAACTGAAGTAAAACTTATTGGTGCGGGCGGAATTGTACAGTGTATTGTACAGTGCCACGCTCCCACGAACTTTCGCTCCTTCACACCCTATGTGGTAGGATTCTTATGCTTTCCAGGTTGAATCGATGATTTTGTGGCCTTCGGGTATGGAAACCAGAGATAGTACACCATGCTACTTGTGGGAGGTCTTTTGTCTGGTAGGTTTGCTGCAGAGAGCTGGCCATGCACAAATTCACATGCAGGTTTTGGAACAGTCAAACTAAGCTTGCCTGGTGCTCAACCTACAACAGACGAACCGCCACTGCTAATTCTAACTGGAACTTTAATAGGAAATCTTCCCGCTGTCCCAAAACCAACCTAACTAACGAAACTTAGTCGCACCTGATATCAAGCTCTCAACACACCTGCTGCCATAAATGAGTTTTCGGGAGAAAAACTATTTTCTTCCCAGAAGTTTGACGGGAATACTCTTCAGTTTTACGTTTCATTGTCTAACCAGAAATGTTGTTCATATAAAAACACTAAAATCGTGTACTTCCGTTTTTATTGGTATGCACTTTATTTTCTTGAAGTGACGTACTACTCATAAAGTTGCTAAAGACTCTTTGACTGCCCAAGCAGTCTACGTGCCCAATTCTGAGCACCATTGCCTATCACCATTGGTCTTTTGATGTTCTTCTGACATTTGTTTTATTTGTTATCTGAACGCACCAAGCTAATCCGGCAGACGACATTTGTCAAATCTACCGTGTGGCAAAACAAGCTAGCATCTGCAGAGAACAAGGTTATGATTTTTTGCTCTGAAGTTTCCTCTCACTATTTGAATGTTTGTGTGACAAAAGCCGGATGCAGCGGCAAACCGCAAACTATTGCCTGGAATGCTATTTTTTCAAGTTACTGCTGAGTGTGCACCTCGCTAAACGTTTTGCAAAATGAATGGTATGCACACAATTACCTGCTTCTATGTTTCCAGAGGGGGCGCACCATTTTTCACTATTACCTGGTGGAATTTTGCGTCCGGTGAAACTTAAGTAATTTTGTTTTCTTCACGTTAGACCAGGAGAGTAGGTCTGAAAGCGCTTGGAGCAGTTGTCCACGAGGTTCAAAATTTTAGACAGCGGCCAATGGCACAAGTGTGTACTCAAAAGGATTTGGAATAACATTCATTTATACTAGTGGTAAAATACAGCATATCGGAATGTAATTGGATCGAAGGGAGACTCCCAAGAGGCTTGAAAACCGCACTGGTTATGGATTAGTAGTTGGAAGTCAGATATCAACAGCATTTTAAAACCTGGGGACTTGACAACCTAAGACAGAGGGCTCGCTTTGGCCTTCACTCTAGTTGGATCCATCAGAAGTGCAGCCGCTTGTCATAGATATAACAAAGATGTTTGATCGAGTTTTTTTTTCATTTTCATGTCTGTCTGTTAGCCGGGTGGCAACAGAACTGTACACATCTTAAAAGACAAGTTTTTCAGGCGTATGTAACAACTTGACCTCACTGTTGCATTACCTTGAGTTTTATTTCACTTGGAATATTGAAGAAGGATTAAAAATGCTAACCATGCAACAGCTCAGGGACCGTTTGTTTTGCGTACGTATGGTTATCCAATTAAGATGAAAGTCAGCTTTCGGATCTCGCATTTAATTTTCGTTAAATCAAACAGGCGTATTTGTTTGACAAATCGGTCACGTATTGTTCCATTTTAGCATCAAGGGAAAGAGCTTTACAGAAAAAAACGGGAGCGCGACTTTTATTTGGGAATCCTTTTCAAGGATAAAACTCCAAAGCTAGGAGATAGTGGAAACAATAAAATGAAAATCTCTTAACCAGGTGAACCAGACTTAGTGGTACAACACCACGTCAAACAGTTTACGTCATAATTATAACCATCCCATCAAATCAGTCGGATTTTCTCGATTGGATTTGGCTAAAGTTATTTGGTGATCCGATCAATACCATTGCAGAGGCAACAGCAATTAGGCGTAATAAAGGTGAAACGAAAATAGAGACAGCGTGCGATAACTTGGTGAACATCAGGTTCCCAGGAATTTTCTTTATTATATGGTTACGCAAATTCATGATGAACTGTCCTGTTTCGCAAGACTGAAGAAATCGTTCTTGTCATATGACCTGGGTTATTGTGAATTCAGAAAATTATATAGAATCACCATGTTTGGACAGCTTATATGTACGTGTAACAATAGCCTTTTGAACCAGAGTATAAAATATCTGGAACATCCACCGTAGACAAAATGGTAAAAATCCAATCCCAAATTCACAAAAACTGTTTAAAATACGCATTGGTTTATGAAATTTCGTCACCATGATTCGGAAGGCATGGTCCAATTTTCATTGTTCATCCTCGTGAGAGTGCATACTCTCTAGAGAAGCACTTCAGGTCTTCCAACGTAGCTTGTCGCGAGCGAATACCATGTAAAGAATTGATTTGCATATGGCATGACTGTTTGTAGGTTCACGTTACTTGTCATTTTGTACACAATATTATCTCCTAAGTAAAAAAAGGGCCCCAGAATGTGTGTTCTCTCTTTGGATTCAATCTGTTGCTTGAACAATAAAAATTTCGGCCAAGGCTTGGACACTTAGAATATCTTCAGGATTCTGTATTAGCACATTATTCATTAATTTTCCGTAACCCAAAAGCATTATCTATCTGGCGCTTTAGCAATGGCATGACCTGAACAGTGGTTCAAATCCCATTGCAAATAGAAGGGGAAATAAGCGAAATGCACTCATTTGCAAACAAATTTGGTTTTGCGGGAGACCCACCTGGAACCCAGCTGAATCTCTCGTTTATGCTGTTTCTAAGCAGCTGAATATGCTGCACCAGGCCGCCTCGTGTTTCAGTTGGTACGATATTCAAGATGTCGCGACACATGCATATACCTTATGAGTAGTGTATTGTGTATACAGAAGGGGAAATACTTCCATAAGGTGTATACAGGCACCTTAATCAGGTTCCGTTTGGTCTAATTCTGAAAGTCAGTTCCCAGGGATTACTTTTCAAGGGTCAATTTCATGTATCACACAAATCGGAAGTTGTGCTCCATGATTTCCAGGAATAGGGCCACCAAATCCCGACTTGAACCTATTCCTTACTCGTGCGTTATTCTACAGAATGATACACATTTAAGCAACTCGTGCGCCATAGATTGTACTCCCGAAACTGTGTTCGCAAATCAGTGCCCTCTCCAAGCCGGGCGTCTTCACCTTCAAGTGGGTTCAATCTAGAATACCGAAAGTTTCCCATACAATAAACTGTCTCATTTTTGGACTATTTATGTGGTTTGTTCAAAGTACTACCTCCTTAAGATAACCCCAAAGCAAATATTCAGAGGGATTCAGTCGGAAGACCTAAATTTCCATTCTCTACCCTGTTACAGCCAACCCACTGGCCTGTGAACGTTTTCTTTCATGGGATAATGAACTGGCTGGGCAGGACAAGCTTATACTTTTTCATTTTGTCTCCCACCAAAAATCCGACGATATCTATCACCAGGTTCTCAGTCCTGCCATCATTCGATTTTGGCCGAGCCCTGGTATGAGTGCTTGCTGGGGAGCCATGGGGATTAGGTTGTTTGAGTAGTTCCTGAGGCAACGGTCGTTCTTTCAGCTGATGGGGATCTACGACAGCTAAGAAGTCACTCATGATTTGGACAGCCATGTCTTCTATTTATTGCACGCGCAGTGTCCTCTTGCCTGAAAAGGAGGAGGCTAACAAAAGGTAGTCCTATGGTTTGGCTAATCATGGCCGACGCCTGGTGGCCAACTTCCATCAAAATAACTAATGCTACTAATAATTATTACAAGGCTTCGTCTGGACAGTCTAAAGCACTGGTTCCTCGGAGCAGGCCAATCTCACCATCTACTCAGGACTGGGCATCTAGGATGGTATAACAACCTACGCCAATTCCTCTTTCTTGCAGGTAAACTGGAAACGGTCAAAGTTTGTCAGGCGATCGCCACCTCTAGGCTAGTGGAACGTACAAACACTGTTGGATCAAGCTGAAAATCTGCAATGAAGCTTAACAAATAAGGAGCCCATTTCGCAGCTGTAAGCGAAACACGACAGACCTACCAAGGAAGCCTTTGTAAGACGGATTCTGGGTACTCATCCTGCTGGATCGGCTACGCTAGACAAGCAAAACGGGATCTTGACGTCTGTTTTGTTTTTGTCCAACCGCACCCAAAAATTCTCGAATCAGAACCCCGAGGAATCAATCCATGTGCTGATGAACTGGACAGGCCAAACCCATGTGGCTGTGACAATTACATACAGTCCAACGCTAGGCTTGACAGATGACCACAAAAACCACTTCTGCATCGAAGTTAATACTCTATTTCAACAAGTCCCAGACACTTCAGTGCACGTGTGGCCCGAGGCCATTGCCCGTAACAACGTGTTCTCGGACGGCATGGTATCGATACCGTAGAAGCAACGGTGACTGACTTTTCAAACTTTGAGCTATTCACGCGCACGAAATTAGTCTTGAAAAGCAACACGCCTCCACATGGGCATATCCATGAAGCGAACACTCTCATCTATTTGATTACATTATCATTCGCCAGGTAGACTCTCGAAATGTGCATTGCATGCGAGATTGGAGAGCGAGCTGCTGAATCGACCAGTAGCTTGATCGAAAAAACTAAACATCCAGCGTTATATGCAATGCAATTGCAACTGTCTCATCGACCATCAGTGAAGTGGAACAATTCAAAAATTCGAAAACCGGGTTGACGTAAAGTAAAAACTGGCCTGTGCACTGGCAAACCTAAATACATCCGGCTCGCTGACAGAAACCCGGCAAAACTTGGATGAAGACAGCGGTCAGCAGTTAAGCAGTGCAAGACGTCCTGTGTGTTTTGACAATAGTAGCCAGTACACAAAAGAGCAGAGAGCTAGAAAAAGCCACTTGCTGAATCTCCTGCTCATCCGAACAGCGAGACCAAGGGGCAGTTGCTCGGAATGACTAACCTCCTCATGGGTGAAATTTCAACTAACTCCTGTATAAACTAACAACCATCCATCAGATTGCAGTGGGTTGGCTGCCCCAATGGGGGTTTAAACTGACCGTGGACCTTCTTCCGATTTTCGAAGGGATACTACATTGAACATATATTGTATATTAGCGAGACAGCTGGAAAAGACATGCATGCATCAGAACTGATCGGATGGGATAGTTCGAGCCTGGAGAATACACTGCTTCAACCGACAAACAATAACTGGCAGGGGAATCTCCACCTGAATTTAAGGATGCCCCAATCGTGCCCATAAGATTAGGAGGTGAATTACAGCCGGCAATTTTCTGGGCAATAAGACCAGCCAATAAGTGTCTGAATCCGATTCAGAGCCTGCTGACTATTCACCTTATTATTTCAAAGGTTACAACTTGAAGGCAGTCCGAGCCAAGGTCATTCAGTTAGCAGTTTTTAATCAGTAATGCGGGTAAACAATCGGGGCACTTCAAACCCATAAAGGCCGCCCGACACAGGCGAGTAACGAACCAGTCAAGAGCCGAAACAGGCACACGCAAATCTGACTATCCAATGTGGGATTCGGATTGTTCATACACTTATACATAGTAATTTTTCTCGATAAAATGAGATTTCACAGGGGCTAACCGAAGACTTTTTGATCGATTTCTGGGGCCCCGACAGTCCCACTGTACAAATGAGAGTTAAACAAGACCCACCTAACAGTTGCAGAGATATCAGTCTGCTCAGCGTTGCGGGTGACATTTCTTTCCTTGACTTTGGTAGGGACTTAAAACATCCACGACCATATACCAAGACGAGGAACGTTAATTGCAAAAAGGATATCAGCTGAATGCCTAAAATTGGCTGCGTAACTAGTGTTCTGATTATGTCTTGATAACTATAATGTCATAGGTAAAGGCTCTTGTCCCCGTAGGGTTGGTCTTAAGTACCATGGCCTCAGTGATCGCTAGTAACTTGTGTTCTATGTTTAACAGCCAGAATGGAAGTGCTTTTTCGGACGAGTGAAATGGTTATTGTCAGAAAGATGCCTCGAGAAGAATGATTGCGGATTCCTGTTCGAACTCCAACCCGTGAGAATTGGTTGCAAAATTAATCAAACCATCAAACCATCCAGACGCTCGAAATGTTAACAAATAATTAATTGTTCAGCTGTAACATACTTTATTTGCCTACCTGCCGTACTGCCCAGAGGAAGCACGGGAGCCAAGATACTGACACGATGTTTAATTTTAGATAAGCGAAACCGGGATGCTGGGTCCGGGTTCGAAGGGCGGACAATCCGGTCAGTAAGTTCACCCCAAAATCACTGAGCTATCTCAAACTAGAGACGATAGGGACCAATCTGTTCTCCTACGGTATATCATTGCAACTACATACGAAATAATAGATAGCGTGCAAACAAAAAGCTCAAGCGAGTTCTCTTCTGGCATACGAACTGAAATGTTCAGTCACAGAAAAAAAGTTAACATTGCTGAGACATTTTGCGCTGCAAGGTTTTATCTTTCTTTTGTTTGCAAAAATGCAGGTGCTAACGCGAGTATCTTTCACTTTGTGATCTGTTCCTGCATGCTTATTTTACTGCATTTATCTTGTTATGTAACACTCGCAATGTGTTGGAATGTTAGTAGCTAGGGTGCATCTATTCTGAACACTGACGAAGGTTTTCAGACCAGTCGCTAAGCAAGATGAAAAGAGTAACAGCCATCTGAACAATTAACGCTGTTGGTGTGTTATGTTTGTTCACTCCAGTGCCCTTTTTCTGTTTCATATTGCCATGATGATAGATATAACATGATTTTTTTCCATGCTGTATTAACTACTGACATTTCTTCCTCGTCTTGAACCGCTTTAGTTAGACTTATTTGTCCGGGCACGAACACCGAATCTCAACCGCGAGACGACTTTTGGAAGCTTTGGGCATACCCGTTTGTATTTGACTGGCTAGTTTAATATCGCGGGAATAAACATTGAGTTGGGATAGAAATATTCGTGCATAAGACATCCGGCGCATTTGCACTGACCTTTTCTAGTATCATTATTTCGTTTTTTTTTCAATTTTGTTCTTCACTCAAGTTCAGAAAATCTTCCCGTTTTAATGGAATAAGTCCTTTTATTTCTCACGATTCATCATAGTTTCGTGTGTGATATTTTGGTATCTATATGCTAGTTTTCGCATCCCAGTTGATTCATAATTTTCATATTCAACAAAGTTACAAATTCCGCAATGCCATCATCAGCTGGTTTGGAATCCTCATTATGTTTTCTGTAAACCAGACTTTATCTACTGTAAATCTTCCCCATCAACTTACTGATTGTTGGTAGTGTGAGGGGACTTGGGAATTTTCAGTCGAGATTTCTTCCTGCAAACAAAGCCAATGTGTTGAAAAGCAGAGAAGCACTGTACAGCTGTTTCATTCTTATTGGAATCATCATCAGCGTTCATCTTATGAAATTTCGAGGATTCTCGAACCCATGACGTCCAAACCAGTGGTCCGTTCGGTCACGAGCGGCTTATCAGCAGCCTGACGCACTTCCCAAAGCTCCCCACACTAACAACAATCTATAAGTAGCTCAGAGGAAGGGAAATTTCGCTAGATGTGTGCAACTTTCATCTGAAAAGTTATCGCTTGTGGAGTCTGTCAGGACGTGCGACGTGATGCGGATGGCGTGACTGAAGGATTAGTGGCACTATAACCTAGCTAAGTCCGGGTTAATCACACCACTGATCAGTAACTCGTGGCCGAACTGTTAAGTGTACAAATCACTAGCCATTAGGTTGTGGGTTCGAAATTCTATGGAGTTCCGTGAGATGCACATGGCTAGTGATTCTCAACAAGGCGTAAATAGCTGTATACTGCCTACTGTTTTTTTCGGCGTACATTGGGTTCATTTATAGGACAAAATCTCAATTGAAAAACCTCCTGATTGTTAGCATGGAAACTGGGATTTAGTTCTGGTGACGCGCCGAACCTGTGAGCTGTTTGGAAAATATATTCTTTAGGATGGAAGCATAAGGCCTCTAACTCTGACCCGTGTTTTTGGTCAACAAAACCACCCTGATTATTTTGCCATATGGAAAACCTGCAGCAGTTGTGAACGCTCAGGGGGTATCGAAGGCGCTGCCTCAGTCAAGTCCGAATATGCCCATCGATCGGCTTAAGTTTCGGCTTCCGAACATATGCGCACCTTTAGCGTCTTCGCTCACCTGCAGTCATAAGTATAATCAACTCGAGCAAAGCAATCCATATAAAACGTCACCACTACCGCCCTGACTGCGATCTGACCGGGCAGAGTGCCCGTGAGACGTACCGTATGAAGTCAAGACAAACTAACTGGCCCAGTGACATTGTTTGTCGAACACTAGAGTTATCCTTGCTTGCTAAGCTATTGGAACTTTTTCCAAAGTAGTGGACAGAGCGTGACAGCACACGTACCTCAATGAATACATAATACTTTTAAGGCCAGGAAAAATGTCTGCAACCACCTAGAGCTAAATGCTTTACTTTTGTGTAGAAACAGCTCACAAATGTCAAAGTGAAGCGTGAATGCGTTCGAGTGGCATACGTAAACCAAAGGAAACCTGGCACTGTGTAAAAAATTCTCTCACAAGGCGCTTTAGGGAGAACGCTGAAAATCGATCGGTGGTATAAAAAACGACTCATACAAAAGCTTGGAGATTTTGTTTTTATAATGACTGGGGCCTGTCACTTCCGAATGCCATGAAAAGATATCCGCTGCCCGTCACAGCTGAAGTCTAATTCCAAACTTCAAAGAGAAACACAAGAATTTCCTATGCACTCTTCCACATTAGTTAGCGTAGAAGTGACTTGCCCGGGCTGACGGAACACCTTGGTTATTCTGGAGACACGGACACACGCACGATTGTGATAATCAATGTTCGCGTGGATATAAACTATGGGCAGAACACTGCGACATCCATGTGGATGCTTCCGGTAAATAAAAGTTGTTGTGGCCAGCTTGTTGACATTCAAACCGTTGGCATGTTATGAGTCATGCGGCTGCGTGTCCCTGACTTTTCGGTCAGGGAATTTATCCTTTGACAGCCGTAGATGAATCACCGTAAATATACCAGTCACCTCTGCACTTAAGCCGGCCTGTCCCAATTTCGGCCGTTTATGGTGGGACGACGAAATTGCCAATTCTTCCGACTGCTCCTTCAAATCTACACGTTGAAAAGGAAGTGCTGGCTGAGTGGTCAAATTTGGGACACCGGATTAACGTGGACAGAGAGTGTCCGCGCAAAAACCTGACCTCCTTATCCTCATCCAATCCAACAGTCGAACTCTTCATAAACGGCAATTCATTTTACTACTGATTCATGGTTGTTCTAGAAACCTGTTTACTTACTTCACTGAACACAAATTGCATTTGCTCAGTATACGGGGTACATCAATTGTAAAAGTTTTTGGCAAGTCTCAAATGGTTTTTAATAGCTGTAAATTAATCAACATACAGAAGCGGATGGCGGAACTGCTGGTTACGACAGTGGCGTTTGTTTCTGGGTGGTTGATTGATGGCCAGTTCAAACGGTTTATTGAGTCTGTCGCTTCTGCAAACACAGGCCCAGTAGTCTGATAGAGATCAGCGTAGATTGTTTGGAACCCGATAAATGACAGTAAATGACTGAACTGAGTCGATCTGGTGGTCTTTATCCACTAGGCGGTTTTGGATTGAGCTTCGGGAAATCAGTATACCTCCTCTCGGACTGTTTTGCCTGATCTGTAAAGTCAAAGCACTCCCTGAATATTCTAGCACCTCAAGATTACTTCCAGCACCCAAAAATAGTTGACAGTACTGCATGGAAACTATCAGAAAAGCAGTTTGATGGACGTTGCTACCTTACACATGCGCCGTCCGAGGAGATTGGAAGTATCTAAAATCAGACCAAAACACGGTTTTGCTTAGTGTGCCACGCAGTAGTTTGAAGCATCGCTTCAAGCTGGAGGTAATGGTAGTCTTTCGGTTCATGTCAGACACAAACCTTTGTACATTTTGTCAACTGGTACATGTTGTACCAGATGATATAAAGCTACTCATACATGAGTGGTGCAAACACACTGAAAGATTTTTTTGCATAAGAAAAGATCAAAGTCGGCCTCTGGAATTTGTTGTCTGATTGAGGTTGCTAAATCTTTTATGAAAGATATTGAGAAGTGCTTGAGCTGTGATACCATGTGCTGAATTCATTTGTTTACTAGTTCGCTTGTTTCTCTGTTCTCCACCAAATACCAGTGTACAACAGTTTCAGAAAGCATCCTAGTGAGCCAATTCCTTCGTAATTCAGTAAACCTGCCTCTGCATCCATGCACTGAAAGTCCGAATTCCCACGCTGTCGGCGGGACAAACTGCACTGATGTACGGAGATAAACGATTCGGTAACCTCTATTTCGAGGGTTTTGAGATCATACTTCGTAAGAAATTTCATACTGGAAGGCCAGAATTAGGGCTTATCTATCACATTAGGCTGATAATGACATTATAGGGAAATGCACCATCTATATTCACATCAACAGACAACTACTTTCCGTGGGGCATTATTCAAAAGTTTGAACTGAATTTTATTATTATTATTCATACGCTGGTGGTAACATCCTTTGGGGTCTCACACTGTGCAACCAAACTTAAATAAATTCGGATCATTTATTGAGCAAGTTGAACTCAGAAGATATGTGGATGGCCTGGATTCTTGTTCTTAGGGTGGGTTGTAACGTTAGTAAGCTTCCCAGTTAGTTCGTAGTGGCAAAGGCGATGATGGAGATGAGGATGATGGTTGTCAGGCACCAAGGGTTGCCTGGGTTGACTGTGATCCCAAATGAAAATGAGCGAAAACGGCAGACGTGTACATTTAGCTAGCAGTCGCAGAGTATCTCAATTATTACTCGTGACTGTACGCAGAAGGAAACTCTTGATAAGACACATGATTCCTTTTCAAAAGAATTATGATGTGCAGGCAGAATTTCAAAATGAATCCCTAATGGCTTCCTCGAAGAAAATGAGCCGATACTTATAGGGCATAAAAAGCATCCTTGGACCAACTTACACAGAAATGAATAAGTAAGGAAGGTGTGATTTTCTTCCTAAAATTTTAAGCACAATCTTTACTTCGTGCTCCGGATGCTTAGTCTGCCCAGAAAATCATCGTCAATTTAGAATCCATTTGTACGCCAGATGACCGTGTGACTATATTAGATAACTTATTTTTGGTAATAAGGTTACGAACAACCGCTTTAGTAGTACCCCGGTAGGTGTAAATAACAAAAGTGTCATTGATTAGCAAACTGCGTGAATGGTAGAAAACTAATCATATACCTATATTAAACCAAAAATGTACCGAACTGAGTCTACAAGCAGCGGCCAGATTTTCTTCACTTGAATAGTGGTCTTTAGGCAAAGAAGGAACATATTATGGACCCCCCTTATTTAAAATGATTAAATGCAACGGACAGCGCACAAAACCACATTTACATACTTCGGAAATAGAGAGCATTGGCATGTTAAACATATAACACAGGTTAGGGAACGACTGAACAAACAAACGGTAACCCTGGACAGCTGAAAATAATTGGGTCTCGAAGGGGAAGGACAGTAGCCTAAAGTTGTGTAGTTCTAAAGAATAAATGAATACTTTTAAATGGCACTCGAAGGGATGAATACAGCGAAGTTGGGAGTTGCTTGGATGAGTGATGGTGTGATGGTGATGATATAATGGTATCATATGAAATCCATGTCGCATGTACGGTAAAGGGCACCTGTTCCCGGGACCGTTTTATGGATTACACACTTACTCCTCAGCTGCAACTGGCTGTGCACACGGCATTTTATTGTGGTAAAAAGCTGCGCGGGTTTTTTGACGTTTCCTTTCAAGATGTTCATCGAGCTAAGTCCTTTTCAAATCTTGATTTCATAATCCGTGTTTAGAGAAAAGTTTTGGAAGTATTTGAATACAGGCTGGAAATAACGGAATAATAATTCTACGGAAGTGCAAGGTATGCCTTGGATTTGATAAAAACAAGCATGATTATTCTGTTGGATTCCTGATCCACCCGCCCCCCCCCCAAACCGCATTGTTTTTTATTGGTCGCCTGAGGCACCACTAATTCGCCCGTCTCAGAAAACAATTACAAACTGAGCATTTGAATAAATCCGTGTTTGTTCTCAGCATACTTAGCTCCGCCTGGCTGCAAGCTCCTATTATAGCCAATCAGCTCTGCTTATCGGTGGCCATGCCGGAGTGATGTGAAAACGTTCGTATGTAACCGTTTGATGTACCCCATATGTCTTCTCAATGAGAAGAGAAGTTTTAATGAAATAGGCAGGGATGCTACATCTTCTATAGAGCCAGTAACGAAAAGATACTCAAACGTCCAAGAAAACTGCGCTGCATATCCTTGAGTTTCCTAGGAGGTAGTAGTGGGTATACTGTGACAGACCTGCATGCAGTCATGCTATTTGCAAATCAATTTTTAATTCCACTTTTTGATACTATCAAACAGGTCCTGAGGATCTCAATAACTCCTCTAGAAAGTATTTACTTGTAGGCAGACGACCAGTGGAAATCACACCACGCGCTTTCTGCAATAGGACAGTTGAACTTCGTAAGCTTTGCTTGTTCCAAGCAATTTAGTAAGGGTAAAAGTTTACCTTATCGTCAAAAACTAGTGATTTTTTCTGTCGTACTAAACGTAGCAATTTGCCAAGAAGTTGTGTGACTGTTTAATGAAGAAAATAGCGGCAATTCGTGGGATTCGATCTTCGCTGGGTTATCATACATTGTTTAAGTTTTGTTGCCTTTAGTTGGTATTGCAACTGCCATGGTATTATTTCAGACCTGATGGAGAAAGTCTGACTGATGAGATAAGACTATGGAGATGCACCTGTGAATTCGCTTAAAACTCAGTGCAAACAACTTTGGACGAGGATTTCATCGGAGCTTTTCCTGACTGTTCCCCGGATTTTGGATGTACCGATTCGTATCACGCCTACTCGGTAAATTACGATGCCATTACTCCACTTGTCTCACAAAATGACTGTGAACATACTCTATCTGCATTTTCATGTTTACGTTCAGGGTACACCGCACCCGGTGGCTTCCACCGGGCCCAATATCAAGAACCGGTCGAGGTAGGTTTTGACTTCTAGTCATGTGCGCACCTTTGGCTCCTCCGCTCATCTCCCAAACATAGCCGAACCGAGCAAATCCAGTAGTCCCCACTATAGTCTACGTGGAAAGACTACCGTTGCGGTAGACTGACCGTGAGGTGCAAATCGGTCTAACTCCACCCTCCAATACACCCACTGGCAACCTGAAACCTCGTTGGCTCTTGACTTGCTCACCGAGTGCTAGGCGCAGCGTGAGGACACATGCACCCCAACGAATATATAAGACTGTAGGGGGTTATAATATTTTGGGTGACAAGGCCAAGGACATCCTAAAAAACGCCAGGCAAATTCATCTCTTTTTCGGCGGCCTACTTATATTTTGGAAGTAGTGGGATTTTTAACTGTCTACCATCACTCTTAGGAGCGCCAACCTTTACAAGCTGACTTAGAAACACTGCTTCATGCTAGAAGTAGTAATCACGGAAAACCGATCAAGTAATGACTAGGCCTTGATCGAATCACCTTCCTCAAAGCGCTGGGACTAACAGCTTGAACCTCCTCGCTTCTTAACATGGGCTGAGCTCCCAATAAATGACAGAATTTGCCATAGTTTTCCACAAATAGAAAACATATCAGGAGGGAAGATTTCAGCTGCACAGATTTTCATTACCTCCAGTATAAATCTCATTTCCAGCGAATAATTGATTCACTCCAAAAAACAGGCATCATACTGGAGTTTCTACGACCTTCACTAATGAATTGTCAAGTCACGAGCACTATTGATTTACAATCCCATCGCATCGGCCGTTGGTTATTGACTGAAACGGGTTTTCAGGATCATCTGACGCGCATCAATATTTGGTGGACCGTTTTACAGTCGCATGCTGGTGCATGTGAAAAGTGGAATAAAGAATTATGAAAACCCTGATACATATACATTCTCATTGTTCATTCAAGTACTCCTTCACGATAGCCTCTTTTTTGCGTTTTTACGCTTTTGACAGCTGACGCCACAATACTCAGTTCTCAGAGATATCAAACTACTGTCCTACAACAATTTCACTTCCACCAACTTACGTCCATGTGTCACCGTCACCGAAACTCAAAACCATTGCCAGTCTGGCAACCTCAGTTGATCCACAGTAGTCCTAGATACAGCTAAAAGTGCATTATCTTGGTATATAAAATGTGTTCTGGACATCCTATTAGTCACTGTTTCCATGGTTCAACATTTCCGAGATCCCTGTCACTAAGGATGAAGTATTGTGTCAAATATATCTGTATGTTTCGGCTCTAAAAACAGGTTGATGTAAAGTGGACCTCTGGGGAACAATAATGAAAATGAATCAACCTTGCTATCCGGTCACCAAGTGAAACCAAGCTTGACTTATCTATGGGATAGTGCTGTGATTTACACATACATTTTTTTCGTCTAATGACCCATTCTAGACAACGAAACTGGTAGCCGATACACTCATCTGTTTTGTACCTGGAGCATCAAGGATTTTAAAAAAATGAAATTACCGTTGCAAGCCTCACTAATGTACCTAGTTTACCAACTTCCTCGCCCGATGAATGTGAATCCTGCCTCGTTTTTCAAACGATTATTATTCATGCATTTTTATCAGGAGCACTGGCAATTATGTCTTATCACTGCCTCTGGTCTAACGTCAGCTTCAAATTATTCGGTAACGAAGGCAAGTTGAACTGTGTAGAGGTTATTCAACTGCGTTCCGAGAAAGCCCTGCAAGTTCAGTAAAGCAACAACGGCAACATCACTAATACTCTACTGATCTTGGATGGTAAATCTGTTTTTGCAGCTGGCAAGCCCCTAAAACACAGCAGTTGCTGATTTTTGACATGCACGTGCGAGATAATATTTCACAACGTTCGTTCGACTCTAGCTACCGACTTCATCCAATAAAGATGTCTACAAACTTTATTTCCTGACCGCAAACTGTTGTGGTTGTTGTTATGACAGGCATGAATTTTTTTTATACTTCACTAGCTAGTCCGGCTGACTGATTCTACTGCGATTAGTCGGTCAACTCACGCTTGTTTGCTTTGCCCCATATATATTGTGACGCGTAGCATGACACTGGTCAATCTGCTGGTGAGCATCGGTTGTTTAGATGCGTGAAATGATATCACCAAACGGAAAGCCACACTGGCTAAAACCAATACCATACCATGATCCATAACGCAAGGTTTAAGGCCGTGTGCAGAACTGCTAGCCGGCTAACGACCACAAAACTTCTGTTCATGGCCACTGCATCTAAGTGCCATCCGTGGGAATACTTTTAAATAATTCTTATTGAACCCTTGAAAGCTAAAGTACTTTCTCCACTGCAAGCATCCTCCGAGATGATAGATCTACCAGAAATTTATTCAGTAATCTAACTTAGGGACCTTAAACCGACTGATCATTCACCCTTTTGCTGTTTTAAACACAGCAACTAGAGAGTGTGGACCTTCTGAAACCATTGTGGCCAAAATGAACCACATGTTTAAGGACCAACTCGGAGTAGTGAAGGTATGAGTTTTTGAGTATCATTCAGATGTGTAAATTCAGTTCTCTGCAACGAAATGAAATGTTGGATGATGGTTTTGAAGTAATCATACCATGGACTGGACAATGTGCTGATTATTTTGTATTTTGTGTGATAAATAGAGGACCTAACTTTGTCACACGTACTTGCAAACTGAGCAGTGTTAACCGAAGACATAAATTGACCACTGGTTTTAGTGTTCTTCAAAGACAAGCTCATATTTTGTTTAGTGCGTCAACCCAGTCATCGAGCCATTTTTCTTGACATGATATTACTTAATACAACAACTAATTCAGTTAGGTTTCCTGTTAGCATTTTCTTAGTTTCCAAATTAGTGTTTATCTCAAAATACGTTCGATGCGGTGCTTGATGCAAAATCGGGGTCCACGTGTATTCGATGAGACCCAAAAAGAGAGTGATCGGTAGTTGGACTACCCAAGTCCACAAATATTTTCCTGTCAAGGAAAAAATTTCACTATCTTGTCAGCTGAAGCAAAATGTGGCCTTCGTTGTGCATGTGCGGTTGAAGAATCTTACTAATACGGGGTTTAATTGAGTCTCTGGTTAACACCATTTTACTTGCATCTAAGTGTTCACCTTCACATAGAATTAAGTTAAACTTCAAAAGACACAAACTTCCCCCAACGCCTCTAATTCTTCTTCACTTGATAGCACACAACTGGCCGTTTATTCTTCATAGTATAGTGAATACTGCTTCCGTGTAGTTTTGGAGAACAGAAGATGCAGCTTACGGGAGAACGGCACAATAAGGCCGCACTGTTCCAATTGGTGATTCCTTCCAGCGCGATATATATTTGCTAGATAAACACATTGCAGGGAATTGCTCCAGAATTTTAGTCGAAGTTATCCATCTAGGTAAACTAATGAACTACCAGATACGGTCAACAGGTTGAAAACACCTGCAGATCAGTTCTTTGTAAACGTCAACTCAATGAATAAATTATAACTTTCATCTGAGACTACGTTCTCTAAGATAAGCCAACCTATGCTGGTAACCGAGAAGCGCTGAGCAGCCATATCATCCTTACCGGGATTTATCAGCAGTGCGTACACCACAAAACTTCAGGTAGTCTCCAGCCTGCGGCCTCCCGGGTAAATTAACCATCCGGCCACGAGCGGCAGCTCAGTAGAGTGATTAACTCAAACTTAGACAGGATACAGCTACACATTATTCAACCACGCAATCCATATCACGTATCCAAAGCGCTGATTGGTTCATGGAATGATGGCTTTTCAGATGGGAATTTCATTCGTCATGCGACTTATTCTTCATATTTTAATCTTTAGCAGGCTGATCCAAGGCACAGTATAGCCATCAAGCGAGAAACAACTCACCTGTCCATCTGAATCACAATGACACCCTGACAGTACAGCGAAAGAGGCCACATCATTGATCGCGACCTTGTTTGCTAAGCTCATGGAACCCCTCAAATAACTGCATGTTGACAGGCCTTCGAATGTGGAATTTGCCATAACAAGTTTAAACAGTTGTGACATAACCTTTTCTGTTCTAAGACCCTCAAACGCCGCAGAAGAACTCTGTGGAGACGCTAAAATCATTCTCTTGAACAGTGTCAACCAACTGTTGTCATATTTGGAAGCATCCGGTCGAAGTATGGTACATCCCTTGCGAACCAGTTCGATATATGCATACAAGGCCATCTGAATGATATGAGAATAGGTATCCAGTCGCTTCGAAAACACTTCCAAATGTTTACTATGAGGTAAAGTGATGACTTGGTCGTTCTGGGTTTACAAAACCCATACCTCTGATTACTTTTGCTAATGCCTACGATATCAAAAAGTAAGCAGCCAGTGTATGCCAAGACATAAATAAACGTGGTGGATTGCACCAGTCTCCATAACTCTAGCGAATTATGCAGAACAAAATTGCTAACAATGCTGAACTGTTGGCCGCCAACAGCCGCTTGCACTGTAGTTGCAAATTTGTAAGAATAAATCCTTTCGATTGGCAATATTTTGCTAACAAAGTGCTATTGCTACGGAACTTCCAAAGAAGCTTCGCAAGGTGATCCTTCGAACTTGAGGCTACATACGTCTCCTGCCTCTAACATTACCTCAGTTTTGTACTGAGCTAAGGGCATTGTTAACGACCTTCACCCAGAGCTCGAAGGTTCTGCGAACTATTCAGTCGTTCGTTTACAGCGGCTAGTAAGCTCTGTGTGACCATAGGAGCTACACACGCAAACTCAAATTCTGCCTATTTACTGCCGTACTCCTTGAGACTGCAGTTTTAGTTGATACAGTAGGAGATTTGACAGAATAGAAGGCTTTCCTCTCCATTGTTTTTGGAATGTTGAAACGCAGGCAAACCCAGGAAATCATTGAATTATTATTTTGAAGAAGGCTTTACTGTAAACGTGTTGTGTCACGCAAAAAGGCAAACAATCTCCGGTGTGTACCTGCTACTGAATGCCTTTTAGCAATCTCTATATTTTTTTCACGCTGCGAACGTCCGGGATCCCTCCTAGGGTGTTGTCACTAGGAGTTTCTTTAACAGAGTTGGAAGCGTTACAAGAGCCTTCTTCATAAATTTCTCCCCGCTGAAGGTATCCCTTTGATTACCGCAGCTGCACTTCTCGATATGAGTTAGTACTTCAGTGAATTATCAACAGACGCATTTTTACCAAATGTAGTTGTGTGGGTAAGTTCACTAAACCTTAAAATAATACGACTGATACAGAGATGGAAAGAAAGACACAGTCAGTTTTCGGATGTCGTGCAAAATTGAGTTGTTTTTGCACATAGGGAAGCCGAGTGCCCGATTGGATACAATCGTCGATGACATTTCAAATACTCGGTTCGGAGCCCTACAAGAGTACCTTCAAATTGACTGCCTCGCCGCGTCCCGATCAGTTGCTCATTAATTGTTCCGAATCGGCAGATTAAAGCACCTCTCGTTCTTTTGCCGTGTTTTCAAGGATAAATTTGTACATCTAGTAGGGATGAACTCTGAGGAAGTCACTAACCAACTGGTCGAAATATATGAACCTCTAGTGTTCCGCAGTGTATATCATGGTTATTTATTGCAAAGCAAACTCGCTAAACCACCAGAACTTGTCTATGTTATCATTCTTCAGTTGTGATAAGTGGATGCTTTTTTAGTAAGTCAACTATGTTGCTGACTAATGGAACGTCAGCTGTCTTTCCCAAAAATCAGTATGTTGGCATTTTAGAGAAACATTTTGAAATACTCGACTCGGAGTAATGATTCTAAGTCGGTGCAAAAGACATGTGGCTCCAAAGCCTGAAAGAACAAGGTTATTTAATAGCAACTCCAAATGCAGACGTATAACTGATATATTTCACAAGTCATTGGCAATCGGTCAGCGCCCAAAAAAGCTCGGACCGATAAACCCGTTATTTTGGCTGGTGCCACTCCTGCGAATTTTGTTGCCAAGTCAGATTCTCGTGGAGAGTCTCGCACACAGACACACCAGTAACAAGCTACATCATGGCTCATGTCTCATTCACTGGGGCTCCGGCAGATACTCCAAACTCCCATGTAGTAGACTATGTCGGATAACCTCAAGCAAAAATCGGCACGTATCCTGTAGATATGCCTACAGAGAATTGGGATACAGTTTAAAAAAATATCGCGACGGGGCGAGATATGACATGTTTAGTGAAACATTTGAAAAATCCCAAATAGTCCGGCACATATCAACAAACAAAATGTTCCTCGTGCATCTATAAGGAAGACATGAAGCAAGAACTTTTGATTTGTGAATAAAACTTAGGTCGATGGCATTTTCCATCGCGTTCCCCTACGCAAAATACTTTACCGGAACCCAAAGGTTCGTATGGTATGGAGCTATAAATCGCTCCAATAAAACTCTCTATCTTATAACTGCTTACTTCACGCTGATCCGGATATCCAACATGGGTGACAACATGATGTCTTTCCTAAAGGTATGCGTGAGTTGAATTTGAGAGGCTGGCATAAATTCCGCCCTACTTCGTCCAAAAAATTTAACAGTCATAGAGAACTGTACGATCCATAGCCCAAAACAAGGAGTCTTTTCAAGGGAAGCATCTTCGCTAATGAAATAATCCGTGTCTGTGAGGTGGTTCGCAGTAAACGGCATTATTGAACATCGTCTGCTTCTTCACCCGAGAACGATACTTTGCGATACAGCTGCAGCTGATGGGATGAACCCACTATTGTTTATTTTGGTGAGCGTAAGTTCGTTCGTGCACTTTTCAATCGATAAACATGAGCCATTCTATTCCGTTGACCTACGATGAATTTTTAAATTCTATCGTTCCTCCTGTTTTGACTTATTCTATTTTCTCCGAGCTTCAACTTCTTATATACCAGCATTGCTGCGCTTCCTCCGACATAATTACCATAAACCATTGCAAATCATTGCTCTCGCTCACTCAACTGAAAGTGTACTTCCTGTTGTTCACCATAAAAGTGGTCAACACCAGTAAAACTATCCACACACATAAAAGTTCAGTTTATAATGGTAATAGAATTTAGCATCTTGAAGTTCCTAACAAGGATACTTGAGAGAATTTATCATCAGAGTGCTCAGCCTGTTCGTTTTTGCTGAAAAAACTTACAGCATCTTCTGGTTCCTAACCCAGTCTTGGTGGCTCTTGTTTTCTTTAACCAAATGCAAAAAAGATTGTTTCTTCTATGGAGTCAATCCAGTTGAAGAGGTTCGTCGACACTTCGCGCGTGGGCTAATTTCTGAGAGGTATCTGTTTCTGTCTGTTTGTTGCCATCTCTGTGAGATTTCCAACAAACCGCTTACCAGTCAGCTAGAATTCGTGTAGGCTGACCGACAACTTACTGTAAATTTAAGCATCTTACTGCTGAACGGCGCGTTGAGTGCAAAAAGCTCAATTCCGCATAGTAACGATGTATGAACCGTAGAGAAAAGTTTAACGAAACGTTTAGAAAATACACAAAGTTCATACATTTTAAAGGCAGAATTCATTCCATTATGCACAAAGTAAAACACATTTCATTGTGCTAGTAATTCCTTGGAGTCTTCGGTTTTCATGGGCTCATAGCGATAATACGGTTAGCAAGAGATATTCAGATTGCTACGATCTCCTTTGCAATTGTTTAGGAGAAATAGAGCCAGAAGACGGCGGATTCCCACCAGAAGGATATCGCTGTCGGCTGGTTACATAGGGGCGTCTGTGGATTTGTCGGCGATGAACTGTGTATGTTGCATTGGACGTCTCTTCTATTTCAACTTGGTTGTAAGACCTGCTTCTTTCCGTTTCAGGTAGCTGTGGTGAATAGTGTAATGTTGCGAATTCCTCTGACGTTGGTGGTTGTTGAGAATAGACCTCTTCGGACCGAGGTCGATTCAAAGCTAGCAACCTTTGTTGCACATCTTCTGTTGTCTCGGTTGTTTGCGCTGATGTATAGGCAACAAGATTGACCTGGGTGGAGAGAAGAACAGCATTTGGTTCTTGATAGGGTACAGAATGTGTAATAATCCATTTGCTAGGGTCTGGTTCTTCGACAAGCCTGAGCCAACCTGCATGTCTTGCAGTCAAGAAGGAGCACCATTTGGTGGGAATGAAAGCACTGAGAGGCCATTGCCCAGTTGGATCAGAATCGCTTAGCAATGGTCTTGCTGGCCAATCTGCAGCCACATCCCCTGTTTCCCAGTTGAACAAACCAAACCGCTCGGCTTCCATTGGAGACATCCATGCACTGGGTTCTCCACCCGGACAGAGCTGCGTCAAAAAGAACACTCGGCAGCTAGCTGGTTCCTCTTCTTCTGTGGAAGATGTATCAGCTGAGGTCTCAACGTCCACAACTTCAATCATTTGTCTACCGACGCCCTCTTCAATGGTTAGCCAAGTGTTTGTCATTGTATCTAAAAACCGGATCTCGTTTCCAGTGACCTCTAGGATACCAATATCTCTGGCTGCTTCTGGTTCCAATGTGTCACCCCTTGCGGTATCGACGATGCTGACCAGGCGGACTTTGCGCCAGTTGAAACACGTACGTTCAATGAGTATTAGTTCAGAAACGGCGTGCCCGTGACCTCTTTGAGAATTCATTGGAGTGCTTGCAAGCCGTATACGCCCCAGCTGATAGGCAGCAGCAAGGGACATTGTTTCACCTGTAGCCGGATTGATGTATTCGTTTCTGTCTCCCAAGCTTATCCAACCCCGTCGAAGAGCAGTGGCAACTGGGGCGAACAGTCCTGTTGTAGGGCTAGCTACTTCGCGTATATTGTTCCAGCTTGCTTCAGGAAAACTACTTCGGGCCTCAAATAGTTCGTATTGTATTATGCGTTGCCTCAGCTGAACAATTATCAACGATCTGTAAGAGCAAGTGTGAGGAACAGCCGGTGGCTTTGACAGCAAACAATAAATGATAAACTAGCATAATACGGTGTTAGACGGACAGCAACCAACTGACATTACGTTGTCACTTTTTTCCCTGCAAACAGACCCGCAAAACGGAGGCGGCAACAACTCCTGTTTAGCTAAAAAGTGTGTTGAATCCTATTTGAACATTAATCCTTACAGAAGGCAAAAATAAAAGTTTGAAATGGTGGATGCTTGGGAAGACATTACCAACGACAATGCATATGGCCCAGTCAAGCTAAAACGTAGGATATAAATGCAGATTTACGCAATGGTATAAATATAGATAAGTAAGTCCATAAAATACCATTATTTAGACCTTAACAAACTAGCTATTTGAAGCCTGATTTGAGGTTCAATATAGTTTACATGCGGGACTTCAAAATCATATATCGTGTTGATGGTAAACCGTCATTCTTGGCATGCATGGTATCCTGTCGATATACTTTGTCCATAGAGTTGTTTTAGAGAAGAGCATTTACACTACATGTAAAAAGCATAGTTCATGAGAAAACGGTCATATCATGAATCAGTAATTCGTCAACACCGTTATGCCTCTGTGCAGAGAACAGTTTAAAAGGACTGATGCAAAATGTCACCTCTTGATATTAGTCTCTCCAGAAGGATAAAACTGTGAAATGGAAATTGAGTGGACGTAAACACAGGCGGTTTCAAACAAAATGAAACTCCCGAGTGCTTCTTTAATGGTTGAAATTTTGAGTGCAGGAGGCCATGCTAAATGTTCATTCGTGACTCAATTGTCGACTGTTGTGTAGTGCCACGTTCACTACCACTGAATTGTCTGGATAGTAAAGTTCTTTTTCTAAAGCTCAACTACGTCCATTCAAGTGACAAAGTTGCTTTGAATTCCAGTGTTTTCCACATTAATTGGTAATTTAAATACATTGTATGCGTAAAAACCAAACAGCAAATTTGAACACAAGCTTCCATTCTCTAACTTAATCGTTCGTAACACTTGTCTAGGCCACTAAAACTCAAGCCTGGAGTGAGACCAGTATCGGGAAGTAGCGACTTTATTTGTCAAGAAGGAAGGCTTATGTGTTGTTATATTTCTGCAATTTTTCTCCCATTCATTGTCTTGGAACTCATTGAGCCACAAATATTTCACCTGATGGTTTCTTCTTTTCCTCTTATAACCAAATTGCCTTCGAAGTATCTCTGAAGGACAATGAACATCCCATTCCAAATGATGGTATTACGACTACTTGACCTCCATGAAATTCCACTGTTGGATGTCATGTTCCCTAGTGGTTGGAAATGCACTGGTATCCTCTGAGAAAAAGTGTTTGTTGATCTCCTAAGTTTCCTTTTGGCTGGTACATCACAATTTTTATGGAACTATGCGTGGATCGCATGCACGACTAAATAAATTCGTGGTAGCAAATTAGGAACAGAGGGTAAAAATGGTATGTTCTTCAATGGGTCACAGATTAAATTGGATTTTATCACATGAGCGCAGCACCATTATTAGACCGGAGCAATTTATTCGGTCGTACAATTTTTTCTAAACACTGAGCTATGTGCAACATATTCGAATTGTGATGGCCTCTGTGACCATAAAATCCAGAGCTCTGTTCAGAAGAAGCTTGTACGATTTTTGAACTTGCAGCGGAACAATAGCCATCCTAGTCCCATGACTTAGTTTGATTGTGATAACATCCATTTTACACCATGACCCATTGACCTGCGTAACTTCCACCGCCGTCTTTTACACCTGTGCACGTGATTTAGGTCTAGTTCCATATAGAGCTGCGAGTTCGTAGCCAAGCTTTGTTCCCCACCTTTGTGGTGATCATGACCTCCACGGGTATCTCCAGTCGATTGATTTCGCAACGTTTATATTACAGTCCCACAGCGCTCAGTTACCCTACGTAGTTGGAGTTTGAGCTGAACAGCCATAGAAATAAGACATTTTTAATTCGAATATCGATAAGTTTGAATGATTTCAGTGGTTTTAATCCCAACTTATATGCAGTCTGAACATAGTCATGGTGACAGTTCCTAAAGACCATTGTTTTTCGAAAATCCTTTTATCTCCAGTTAATGGTTACTCATTGGTGACTTTCTGCAGCTTAATATCTTGGTCCAAAACCAACATGTTACTTTCAGATATGTTAAAAGGGATGTCCCTTAACCGAAGATTCTATCGCGTAGTTTTATAGCATCTTGTTCCGAAAACGTGCTCACAAGTGCTTCCCCTAATGAGGTAGTCATATGATCCTCGCAAATGTTTTCATCGTTGGTCGTCTGACTGGCAAGTGGACGCAGGGGTGGACGGGTGTATGAAACACATAAAAACACAACTTTTGATGTCACCGGTCACCTGAGCGTTTTGACTTCAACTTGAAACTTTAAACTACGACCGTATGCCACAGTGAATTTCTCCGGTGTTGTCTGACTTTCCGAATACCATTATCGTCTCCACTGCCTCATATAACTTGATCAGCGTACGAAAGTGTTCATTGAGGCTTCTTTCCGAAGCAATTTCTCCAAAAGTGCCCTTTACTCATATGTGATGAGTATGCTGCGTCCAGTCCAGCCGGTTGTGCTCGCCCAATGCGAGCGATAACCTGTACACATTCACTCTTCCTCCGGTCTATCATCAGTCTATACGATCTTGGTGAATCGAATATAGTGACGTGACCGTTTCACTAGAATTACAGTGTTCACCAGTCTCCCATCTATTAATTAACGTGTAATCTATGTGGGGTTCCCGAAACAAGCAATCTAAGGACTTCTTGAGTTCAGAAGTAATCCATCTAGTGGAAAAATTACTTTTCGATGGACCGCGCCTGTGACTTTGTTTGGTATTTAACGTTATTTGACCTACACAGTGGACACCTATCAGGCTCACTACTAACTCCAGCCTTACCTGCAAGACGGATGCAAAGCATTAATTAGCGTTTATCTTTACTGTTGCAGGATGTGACTCGTTCACTTCGCTTCACAATATTTCCATCCGTACAATCGTTTGTTTCAGCCTCAACAGTGAAAGTGTGAAAAGAATTCAGAGTTTAGGATAGTATTAGACAGGCGGCTTTGCGTGGTTTATTGGTGAACTCTTGACAGTGCGCCTGCTTCTAAGTAGTTGTGAGTTCCTTACAGGGTCTTCTACCGGTGACTACGACTTCATTTGGCTTGTACCACGTGATTTCCTTTTCAGCTACCAAGAAAAGAGTCAAACCGAACTTTAAATTTTACTCGCTTATCAGCTGGACTGAACATCAGGTATCCATCTAGCAACCGTTTACCTGAAGCTTTTCTTCACTACCCACCAGCACATTTTGCAGAACATCTGACGACCTTTCCTTATTTCTGTCCACATTAGACAAAAATGAGTTGAACTAACCTGTGGTCAATATACCCCTAAAAGTTCCAAACCACGCGCTATCTAAGCAAAATCTTATTAGGAAAACTTAATATAAGTCTTTCCAACGAAGATCCTGAAGAAACCCTAACGTGTGTGATTATGATGAGGGTCATTGTGGAAGTTTAGTTTTGAAATCGCAAATTCGCTTCATCCGAATCTGATTGCCCTAACTTTTCCAGCTGTTAGAATGCACTCAGTTTGTCTATCTCAACTGAGTCTAGCAGCTTCAGTAGTGAACAGAACGTCACTTTTATTATAAGAACGCGTAAAATGAGTCGAGTTTCATGAAGTCTGCTTTCTTAGGGCCAGACATATTGAATCAAGTTGCTCCATTTAGACATAAGAGATGTAAAATAGAATCATCTTACCATTCTCAGCCACGTCCCAGTTGTGCGTAGGCTTGAATATACCCTAGCCAAACTGAAGACCTTCAGATCCGTAATCCAGATGGGCTCCAAATTTATGATATATCTGGCAATCATTATTAAACCAAATGCACAAATCGCCAACTTGCCTGTTTCTGTGAAGACGATATTCAATCATCTACCGTCACTTATTGTGTGCTAAGAATTCACTAAATTCTTTCGGGGATACTTAACTGTACATTGTACATGTAATCCGAATAAAACTTCTAAAGGATCTCCAGGAATATCCTGGGGATCCTAAAGTCTTCCAAAATTATAATCTCGAACATTAAGTTTCGTACTAGAGTATATGTGGTCTTATTTAACGATAAATGTTTAGGGCGGGTCAGTCCATGTTTGTATACACTATATTTGTAAACCACTTACCAGAAAATAGGTTGCGGAAGCTAGTAAGGCTGTAAGAGTGGTTACGTATCTGTTATATATATATATATATATATATATATATATATATATATAGACTGACATTGAAATTTTGTGGTTTCACTTTGAACTGAGAGTTATTAATATCAAAGGGACCCTTGGTGCTCCACACACACGTTGAAAATTAGGATTTCAAGAGTATGCTTCCTTGTTAGGCCTATTCTTTATTTTATCCCATAAGGGTTGTATGTGAAAGGAAGTTTGCTCAAGCCTATTTCAATTTCCTCAAAACCGCGTGATGAAGTTGCTCAGTCATCTGCTGAATCATTCAATTAATCAGTAATTCAGTGTGTCATCTACCGGCACCACTTTTCTTTAGCAGGTCAGAAAATACTAACCATTAGGGCATTTCACAAAAAAATATTGTGGTGTGCAACAAAGTTTGAAACTTACGTTGGAGATTCCCTGCTATCTTGGCTGCTCGTAAATGATAGACGACGCACCAAAGTTTCTTGGCCACCAAAGTCCGTCCTTCTTTTTTTCAAGGGAGCCTGGCTTGGTTTCGGCACGTCAGTCCACGTCATCGGCTCCCTGTCTGGAACAATACCTGATAAGCTGGTCTGACATCCAATAGTAATCATTATTTTCGGACTCTCGCGGCCTTGTGTGGCCCAGATATCAGTTCTCCTGTCAGTACCGCCCACTCCCACATCCCCAGAAAGACCACCGCTATCATAATCCCTCTGTCTGTTCGCAGCTATACCTGCTAAAATGACAGCATATAGGTCCGGATCAGCCCACCCAAAATCGGACGAGCTTTTCAGAGCGGAAAGGTTTATTGGATCGGTTTGATTTCCCCGTGCCCTGGTCCACAAGGGTTGTGATGATGGCCGTGTGTCTAGCGTAGTAAAGGGTTCGGCTTCAGCATATTGCAGATCGGCCTGGATTCCAAGTTCACAGACAACAAGTTCTGTATCGTCTGTAACCTCCTCAGTTATCTGTACCTTACTGAAGATGCGCTTACGATTCCTTTCCGTGACTTCTTCAGTTATATCGTGCAATTCTTTCTCATCATATCTTCCATTATCCGTTATCTCAGTTTCCGAATCCAACTGCGTGAAAGTTTCAGCGACTTCATCTCTGAGTAGACGGCGTTCATATGTCTCGAAGGATTCATATGGAACTTCATGCGTTGAGAAAAACCCCACAAAACTCTCCGCCTCAGTTTGTGTAGCAGCAGGACATACAAGCGGTGCCATATGGGACTGCTGTTCGCAAATTTGTCCAAGCCTATTGCGAAGGAGGTAATTTTCGTAAGTATTCGCAGTGCTTTCCGGTGAGCCTGATCGGTATTCCGGGGAGTCAAGATTAAAGTCCGATATGGTTATTGAACTTTCGACCTGTATGCCAATATCCGCCAAACATCTCGGCTGTTCCTTTTTAAAGCATGCCTTATCTTTTAATAATCCATGACGGTGGCGGACAGTGTAAAATTGCTGATTTGAGGAAAGTGAACGAAAAGTTTCCAGAACTTCCATAAAGTCCGATTGTGTGATAGGTTCTTGAAGGCCAACGTTACGATGGGCCTGTAACCCCACCTCCGCAACAAGACCAGAATGCAATTTGGAAAGATATAAGGTACTGTCTTGCGGCCTCCAGTCCTCTGAAGAACAAGCAACCTCACGAGTTCTCTCAGAGCGCAGCCCGGCACGGTAAGCATCAAAATTAAAGTATCTCAACAGAGTAGACCTTATCACCGACAACTCGTTGGAGGAAAGGTGTTCAAAGCCAAACATCCCCGAAACAAGATGACGAATAGATGGTGCGACCTGAACCGAGAAATCGGAAACCAGAATCGGCTCCCGCGCGGGAGCATAATAATAATGTTCAACCATGAGCTCCCTAAAATCGGTGACGCTTACACTCTGCAAAAGCAAGGAAGAGAACGACGGCAAATCGTCCGTGGAAGTGGAAACAGAGCACAAATCTCGTAAAGAAGAATGGGGGATATCGAACTCCACCGTAGGGAGCGTTTGGGAAAATGCATCCAACTGCTCCGGAAAGAATGAGAACTGTGAAGCGAAATTACGACAGCGGGAAAGTTGAACCGAATCAACAGACACGAAACCGGGTACCGCAGGTGCACTCGCAAATTCCGCGAAATCAAAACCGTCGTAGGAATCGACAATATGGTCGAAGGCGGAATCCACAAGGGGAGAGGAAACAATAGCCCCAGCAAAATCAAACCGACCACAAAAAGAACATGATGTTTCAATGCACAGGGGCAAAGAAAATGAAGTTTGCAGAGAAACGTTAACA
>SJOL01004261.1:183970-241886 GCA_004794785.1 Opisthorchis felineus | reverse complement strand
AAGCATTTAAAGAGTGACGCAAAAGCGAGATGATGGGGCTCGCACCGGGAACCCCATGACTTTCGGGGAGATAATTAAATTCAATTTGACCAAGGTTTTTGAAATCTTTAACCTAAACAGACCTGAGCGTAACGATGAAGGAACATGTCTTAGGCTGGACTGAGCCAACATATTTTGTGTAACCACTCAGGCAACCCCAGCTTATGACGAAACATGGCTTCTAGATAAGCGGTCCCGCCGTAACAGGAATGCAAACCATTCATGGGGTTTGATCACGTGCAATATTCTACAGTTTCCGACAAATCACAGGACAAGGCTGGTGGATTCTGCTCGGAAAAACGCAAAGATCAACTATACTGAGCGTGACAGTTTTCTTGTGTATATCGCGCATAGCTCTGTCATCTGAGAAGAGCTGCATAAAATACATTTTGTGAACCAGAGTCTACTTCAGTGATTGGTCGTCAGGCGTATATACACGCAGAATAACGGGCAGAAAATTGGAGCAAAATAGGTAAGTATCCAACTTACGTGTATGAGATATGCATGCGTCAGATAAAACAATCGTTGATGAATGTAAAATGAGTACGGCACGTTAGGCCAGCCAGCCATCTATCAGGACTAACTGGGATGTCTACATGAAGTGTCGTTTAGTCAATTCCGCAGATTTTTGGTTTTGGCCGGACACTTTAAAAAATCTCCACCCGTTTTGGTTTTCTTTTTGGATTATTGTGCTCATAGATTGTGCTTGTCGTTACAGCTTACTTGACGTATTCACGTATTTTCAGCGCCTAATAATTTCGCGCGTAAACATGATCACTTTTGCATGTTTGCCTTCGTTTTACCGTGTATCTACCTATCATAACATTAGTGCGCAATGGTTTTGTGGGACTGTGGAAGCCGATTAGATTGGATAATTTTCATTGCATTCTTAAAATCACTTCGGCGTATGTTATCGCCTCATACTGTTTGATGTTTCGTGATTAAATCTGTTGTTTTGAGACGCAAATAATTATCAGTTTCTACCCACGAAAATTGCTGACTTTATTCTCTACGATTTTGGCCGCATTATTATAGTTTCGTTAGTTATATTTTAATTTCCCGCCTCTGGACGCCAGTGAGGACAATAGCTAAGCCTGCATCATCACGTAGTCTAGCAGCGTACAAAGTTTTCATCGGAATAAAAAGCACTTACATTTTGAGGGTCTTTTTAATAAGCGCTTGTACCGGGAGTACAAGGAGCAGTTGTAAAGAACTACCTACACTATAGACAGCGCGAGTGTTTGCGCGATTGTGTGAGAAAATGCTTGACTAACATGAGCGTTTTTTGCCTATAAAAGTAAACACAATATACCTCCACACCCGACAACCCACAAGAGATGTATATCGTTATTTTTCACATCCATCCAGTTCTAGAGTAGGGAACCGATAGCGTACATGTAAGTAACATTCAAAGACAACGTGATGAATGTCGGTCGGGAGCGTATTTGGTGGTCTCAGACTGAGTCCACAAAGTTTTATTCGAGTGCACAGAATAGGGTAAAATGAGTAGAATAGTGAGAGATTTCAAATACCTATTAATTTGCCTTACTCTACACCTTTAACAAAATATAGGTAGCTTCGAACTAAGGAGAATAAAAACAATGAGTCGAACTTGCAGATGAGGAATTGTTACCCAAGGATCCAGTCGAATCTTGAATGCGGTGATGCTAGTACCAAGGTAAATGGCTCTTGCAGGAAGGAGAGTAAATCAAGCTACTCCTGAACTGCTCGTGGTCAGGTGTTTAAGTGTTGAAATCTTCCGTCGAGAGATTACACGTTCTAATCATTACGACCCTCTGATGGTTCCCAACAAGTTTCAAGCAGCTGTAGAGTTCTTCTTAACTAAAGATCGGCCTTGCTCACGGAAAAATTGCAATCAAGAACAAATTGAATTTTATTCAAAACTGGTTAATTTTCTAGTTTTCGTCTACGGTTCACCCTATTTACCCTATTCTGTTGATTATAAGCGTGAAGTGTCTCGATAAGTTGATGAAGTAACGCCTATGTTGTAGACGTTCAAAATCTTCACAAGCAAGGTGATCAAAGGTCAAAACAGTGTACAAGGAGCGCCATACAATTCATATCCTGGGGCTGTGCACGAGACCGACTGAGGGCGCCAAGACAATGATGGTGCTTTGCATGGCTCTCAGCCAGCAAACACCGGATCCACGGCAGGTCCTCGACCGAGGTGAGCAGCTTAATTATTTCCTGTGCTACGTTGGGCAGAATAATTTCCCGCATAAAATTGTTATTGGCGTCACCACATAACTACATCCACCCTTTTCCTACTTGGCACAAAATACATAATTTTAATAACTTGGCGGTTTACCATTAGACAAATCCGGGTAAGATGATAATCAATCATCGGAGAGATTGCCACATTATAATTTTCCTTATGTCAGTCAACAAGACGGACTAGATTTCCGAGCCTGTGAGCGCTAGGCAAGTAAGAATCGTTTTTTTGTATTTTATTTTAAAATACTTGTTTTTGTGTGGTCCTACATAATAGAAAATGATCACACTTGAAATTAAGGCATACGCACAAGCCAGCTTATTCTTTCACATGTCGACAGTCATTAGAATTCTTTTTGAATCAATTAGGATGAAAGTCATTGTAAGATTCAGGACCTAAGTTGACGAACGTTAGGTGTTCTCACGATCTTGGGACTAGGGCTTTTTATCCCGAAATTGTTTCCTCTACTGTGTGCGCCTGTTTGTTATACGTACCTGTACAACAGAATTTATCAAGTCCGCGACAACCCAAATTCGTTGTCATTTAGAGTCCACAACTTTTTAACTCTAGTTAGAACATTGTCCGATTTTCAAAGATAATTGTTTCGCGGGTTGCGGACCCCTCTTTTGAAGATCCCTTGACTGGACTTATACGACCACGAAGTGACATTCTCCGAAAATGACGGATAATAGGAAGGCTTTTAATACAACGGTACTAAAAAAGATAGAATTTCTCGTTATAGAGATCCCGACCTGGAAGCCCAAATAGCGATCCCACGCTCTACTCGCCAGAGGATCTATGTAAGTATGCATTTTACGCCTAAGATTAATTTTGTGGTCCAGAACACAGGTTGCGATGTACTAATGTTTTTGCAATATCTTCTTCTGGTCAATAGAGCTTGAGTTATTAAAAGGTATAAGCTATACAAGTACTGCGCTAATGAAGCGGATTCTGTGGTTAAAATGGTGAACCTTGTTTGAGTCACAGTCGATTAGCCTTGGTAGAGGGTGTTCACGTCAACATACTTTGGAAGACTCATCGTGCGTGAAAATGCGGTATGAGTGTACAGACTCAGGATACTTCAACGCATCGTGACTGACTCAGATTTGGCATGACATTCATATTGAGCTTATCTCGGTAGGTAGATGAACGCTTGGTGCAGTATTCCGAAAGCCTTCAAACTAACTAGCTGACAATCATCAGCCAAGTAAGAGACGTCTCTGATAATAATAAAGCTCCTGGATCCGATGGTAAGCCACAAAGGGCTCCGCCCATTTATTTTTTGACAAAACGGCCGAGTTGTCCACCTTTTGTAGTTCGGTGCACACAAGCAAGGGAAAGACCAGACCATCATGGTTTGTGCATCGGTCGAACGGTTGTAATCATTATGGGATGCATAAGCCGCACGAGTTGGAAAAGCTTTCCGTCCGTTCGTTGGTTTGTCTGCCGGACATGGCGGAGTGATTGCAAACATTATATCACCAAACAAAGTGGCATTTTCTGTGCAGGGTTAAGGGGTTAATTCAACCTCTTCTGCCCGTGCTTGTTTAGTGTAGAAAAAGTGTCTAATAACTCCAAATTAACTGATTAGCCCCGAGGTTGTTTTAGCGTAATGTGGTTTGCCAATGGAGAATCTGAGTTGCATTGTGATCTTATTCTCTTGCATCTGGCAGATTCTGTGGGCGCCTTCAATTCAACAGTTCTGTTTTTCTGTTGTGCGTGTGCCATTTCTTCTTGCTCTGTGGTCTAATTTTGTTCCACTTGATTAGTTGCTTGAACAGCCCTTTAGACCCCTTCTGGTCGCATTTTATATGCTCCGCAACAAAATAGCCTCAAAGATGAAAGAAACCGAAGACGTTATCACACACTCCAAAACAATTGTTACCCAGAAACCTCATCTGGAGATGCTTATGAAATCATAGCCCAGCTACTTTAACAGCACAACCAGAGGAGAGAAGCAGCAAGCTTCTTTATATCTTAAACGTCGCTGAAAATACAGCAAGATATTTACGACAACATGGCTGGCGGTCGCTTCCAAGCATGTAAACACTTAATTAAGAGCCCTCTTGGAACCAAAAAGAAGAAAGAATGCAGTAAAGAAGACCATCATGGTCTGCAAAATTCAAAGCAGCGACTTCCACAAACAATATGCCGACAAACCCTGGAGCAGACGTGCCACCAGAATACGCAAACACGAGCTTGTCAGTTGAACATATTAGCCAAACCCTTTTGCTTCAATCCACAAGAACAGAGAAGAACATCGGTTCACTTTTGATAGTGCTGAAACACTTGCTTATGCAAAATCAGAAAGCGAGCCCGGGTTTGGCGAGGCGTGGTGCTCAGCACAAAATTCGACCATTTACATAGAAAGCCTGTCAGCCACTACAAACGAAAGGACTATATATTAACGGGACACTGAACCACATGGGATATCAAACAATCTGGGGACAGTCAGGGGACCAATAAGATCAAAGAAACGAAGTTACCAAAATGGTAGGCGATTAAATCGGCTTATCAAGTGGAACAATATCAAAGCACAGGGTGTGAAGTAAACAGCCCAATTACAAAGAAGGAACAGAGCTGTCGAAATGAAGACGCCCACAGAATCTGCCGGATGCAATGGACTGAGATCACAACGCAACTCAGATTATCAATCGACCAAGCAAATTACGCTTAAACAACCTCGGCACTAATAAGTCAATCTGGAGTTAATAGACACTTTTTAGACACTATACAAACACAGGTAGATTATGGGGAATTTGCCCTTTAACGCTGCACAGAAGACGCCGCTTCATTTAGTGATGAAGTTTTGCAACCGCCCTTCCATGCTTAGCGAACAGACTAACAACCAAGCAGCGTACCTATGCGGCATATATTATGCCACATAATCAAAACATTCCGTCTACTTCATCCGGTTTACGGTTTCTATCTACTCAATTGATGACCGTCGTCTTCCGGGCAATAATGAATTCTGAGTTTGGCACTGGTAACGAACCCCTGCAACGCAATCTCGCTCCAGTCCTGTGCTGTTGATCTGGCATTTTTCTGGGCTGTAAACCAGCAGACCTAGGTGATAAAATCCACTGGGTTCCTTAGATATATTTTTCAATAGTGAAGGCAAACTCTAGTTTGTCTTCAGTATGGTGTATCCAGACTAAGTCAGGTTAGCATGACGGATGCACCCCAATAATCCAAAGTATTGTGAACAATGTCAGAAAAATTTTGTAACACGGTGCTGCTTCAGTGGCAAGCTGACTTTATTTAGTGCGTTTTCTGGGAGGACAAGCTGAAGTAAAATCACGACTTATTTTAGTATGTACAGTAATGTATGCTGGCTTAGAGTCTGCCGATAAATATTATTTGGATTGCTTAAGTGGCCAGGTTGTTGCAGTGTAAACAGTTTATTCAGACACGTTAAGGTGATCTGGAAGCAAGCTGATTTCTAGAGCTTACAGGCAGATTGGTGTCCCAGAAAGTAAAAAGCCGGTAAAAATTTGTCCTTAGGATTTATATAAATGTGGAACTGTATCTAGCACCCGTTTTCGGCTGTTCCGTGACGCATGACGTGAGATTCCTTAGTGGCATAAAGTAACCTATTCACGTTGTTTAAAGAGTTGCGGGTAAAACTCAACTCTGTTTATCAACGACATTTTTATGTAACACCTGGATGCAGATGTTTACTAGATGCGTCGGAGTGATAGACTACTTTCGTGCTATTGTCGCTACTCTTTTATAACTATCTTACGCAGAAAAATCTGCCGCAATGTTGACCAAAGTCAGAGCTAGCAATCTGATCCCTAGCACTTTAGATTAAATGGAGAGTCAGTGATTGCTGAAAGTGCAAGCGATATGTTGTTGGCAATCCTAAAAGACGCCTTACTTTATGTCGTGTAACATAATGTGAACGTGCGTTATCAGACGAATCACTACTCTTTTCCCAATAATCATTTCACACCGCTGTGCAACTGCGAAATTGTGTGTTCAATCAAGTGATAAAACAAACGATAGTCCACATTATGTTACTACCCCTTGCGCAGTTCGTGGATGCCTTAGCTCACCAATCCGTCTAGTCCAAGGAAGGCTTTCCCGATTTCTCTGTCGTCGTATCGGATTATTCCAGATGGCCAGTCGGTTGGTGACCACCCACGCTCTCTAATAATTCATTACACTCCCGAGCTGTTAGCTATTAATTTACTGTTCACTAAGAATGTGCGCATTCCCGGGTCTTTGATGCTGTTGATAACATGAAGGAACACGGTGTTCCCAGGATTTCCAATTCCCAGAATTTACCTCGCATTTGTATTAGGCCCATTTAAAGATAAAATGTTTGTGTCGGGCATACATATGCCACTGAAAACGTTCAGCAGTTTATTCAGTCCTCCGTGCATCTGGCCTGTTTATTGCAGCTTTGATTTACGCAACAGAACAAGTGGCGACCTAACCATATTCTGTTGTATCCTTTGGTTACTCCTGATATGGTATTTTGCTTTATTGTGTATAATGTAATCTGCTGCGCATCCTGAGTCACCAGAATCACTAGACCAGTGCAATAAACTTCATCTCGTGATCAGTAATACCTCATATCTGAGTCCGATGTGCCCAAAAAATATTTAAGAAGTATGATGTTTAAAAAAACGTAGATGTGTGCGACCTCAGCCCAAACAGTTACAAAAAACCGACTTTTATTTCCGGTGCTTTGCACAACCGCTCGTGATTTATTTTAGTTCTTCTGTAAATTGACTTCTGAGACTTAATTATTTTGATGATCATTTATCGGGTCCAACTTGGAAAAGCTTCTTTATACTGGCTGCGTAACATTTTTAGTGAAAGCTTATGCAAAACGTATTATCAGCGCACTTTCAACTAGTCATCAGGCAGTAGCTACCATGCAGAGGACGGTCTTGGTAACCATCGAACGACCCATCATCACGGAAAGAATTCATACCTAAGCGAAACCGAAAACGCAGTAGTTATTTTTGTGTACGCGGGTTTACGTTTGCTCCCCCTCAGAGATGTTCAACACTGTTCAATCACGGGGCTTCATAGTTGGCCTATTATCCACAATTATGGCTTTTCCGTGCGTGCTTAAGTAGAGCAAAGTTGAATTAAGGGAAGACAGCACCAAAGATCGCCCACTTCTTTCATAATTTCCCCTCCAAGGTTATATGGTCAGCTTTGAAAGTTGAAAATTTTTTCCGATACCTGCTCAAGCTACTGGTCCATAGCAACGTTAGCGCCAGCTTTATTGGGTTATTTGGTTGTACAGTTGACAATATATCAAACAGTCCAGCCTCCTCACCGTATTTTGGGATGCAAGCGTTTGGCACACCCCTTTTAGATTCTCGAAAAAGCTACTAACCCAATTGGCTGTGATGACCCACAACTGTTGTTGTCCAGTTTTGTGCAACATTCTTCAATTTTATGCCGCGGTAAGCAATTTTGGTTTGTCATATTGTTTAGGTGAACGGTACAGGGCAACTGCGATGTCAAAACAGCTTTCCGCATGACATAATCACCTTAACCTAGCTGCAGATATCACTTTTTTCCCCGCAGAATCTTTAAGAAAGTCAAGGCCAAGGTTTTGATTAACGTATGCAGAAAATGAATTCACATGAGGCTGTTAAGTTACTAGGCGTTTGGAGATGATCCAGATGTGATCTAACAGTCATGTCGGAATCTTCTGGCAAGCGAATATTTCTACTTTTGCCACTGGCAACTGTTTGAGTCTTGTTGTACTTATTTGCAGACAGATTTTGTAAAATTATGCAAACATTTGGAATGTGCACTTTGTAGCTGACTATAACATTTTTCACAATCCTGCTTTTGTTATCAAGCTCATATGTAAGTGATTTTTGCTGGAGTTTCCACCAGACGTCAAGCTTTTGTAGGTTTGGCAAATAACGCTTGTTTAATAACTGAAGTAAGTGAAGCTCTTCGGAGATGGATTGGCTATTCCATTTAAACCATGGTTTACAAGGTCACAGTTGAATGCAACTATATTTTGAGTATAAGGTTCTATATATGCTCTCGGGAGAAAAAATACTGCTACCAATAATATACGAAAACCAAAGCACTGGTCTTCACACTCCCGTAGTCTTAATATTAGGGGAGAGCAACGCAGTTGGTGGAATTCACTGCGCGAAAGATTGTTGAAAATTATTAGACAGGCCGTCACCGGTCACGATGATCTTTGGCCCTCCGACCAGGTTTCTTCAACTAATTGTTCTACATGAGATTCAAATCGCGCGCAATGGATGCAGTTCACTCATGGACGCGTTGACTAGTTGCTGTTAGGGGAAGCAACTAAACAACCTTCATCATATTCCTCAAATGAATGAGTGGCACCAAGGCCGCTTTAGTTGCCACAACATCTGAGGTATCATGGTGTATTTTTTGACGGGTCATATTTCTCATAAAGTCACTGAATTTTTCTAAATTTGCATATAATTCAGCCTTTATGCAGAGTATTCCGTTGAACAGTATCAGCTATTATTCACTTAGATTTGCGGTGGTGCCACACTGGTTTAAAATGGGTGTACTTTAGAAAATCCCGTTTGTCATTTTCCACTGGTGAATCGCGCAAGACACTGAAGTCAACGTAAGCAGGGGTTTCAAAATATTATCCCTAATACTGAGTGCCAAATTGGAGTATAGGGAAGTTTTCGCAGTCACACATGGGTGCGGCAATCGCGACATCAGTAATAACCTAAATTGTGTGTGACGTTCAGGTAGGAACGACTGTCTGTAACAGTCATCCATTTTAGGGGTTTTTGATTTTATGAGAATTGGTGTAAGTGTTCAGCAGTGAATGCCCACGAACGTTCAACCAATGATTGCCGACTACATCGCTCTTTCCTTGCAAGGCAAAATAAACAACCATAATTTACTTCTGGACCAAAAATGCACGGACACGGCTGAAGTCAGCGGAACTGTGTGCCGTTTTGGATTCCACAGCAGCCGAAGTACAACTGATTTACACGTTTGGCCACCTGGAATGCAAAAGAACTCTTCTCACCAAACCTGCTTTTTCGGAGGGTTTTTTCAATCACAGTAAGTCTGTGAAGTGTGCCATGATTTGACGAAGTAAATGAAACCGTAAATTATTTTCCTTGGTGTTTTGTTATAAGCAGACTGAACGTTGTTGGTCCTCGTCAAATTAAGTGTTGCTTTGAGGTCCACTAAAAAATTGAATCCGGTCACCGCCTGCGGCTACCACACTGCAGTTTTCATTCATATGCAATTTATTTCATCATAAATATCAGGTGGACAAATGTGAACCATAAATATGCATGACCAGCCACAATATTGACAGTCGATTAAAAGAATGACAAGAAACGGTATAAAGATCATTGGGCGGCATCGGAATTAGCACCTGTGAAAACGTTTACCCAGAGAGGGGTTTTGTCATCTGTCAGCATTTTTCGAGTTTCTCTTTAAATAAGCGAGTATAGCAAGAAAGATAAAGGTTAACCGGATGTCCCGAATGATACCAAGATATAAGATTCCCCATTAAGATCTGCTAACCACCAGGTCAAACACAGTGTCCAACAACGTGCACAGAAAATCAACACGTCATAGCGTACGTTACGCGTTATGTCCGCAAGCAGCCTCATCGAGAAGTGCAGAGCTATTGCACTTGGCGTCAATTATCTTATCTTGCTAGATTCCACATGAATTCACCGCATGCTGTCCACACTTAGCTAATTATCACATTCTATCAAAAAGTCAGCGGTGAACATTTTACCAACTAAAAAACATAATACAGGGAACCAAAAATGTATTAGGAATCCAGTTGCAAGCCATCAATTCTGAAACGGCAGAATGAATTAGCTTAAAACCACATTTAATCAGCACAGGCTCTGCTGTAATTATACCAAAAGCCAGGCTCTATCCAGGATAAATCGTTGGGTTTGGCAAACATTAACATCTGAAAATCCTTCAAAGATATGTTAATGTTTTTACACTTTTGTACTCTGAGTTTTGACCATACAAGCAATATCCTACAATAGCAGGTCTTCTTAAGGTGGCAAATAATCCATTTTCCTAGTGCTTCCGTGCCTTCACAGGGCCGGTGTATATCCGCTGACTGCCCTGCCAGAAAGCGTTTCTAATTATTTTGCTATGCGCATGGTAAGTATACGGTTGCTGAATAATCAGTAGGCTCTTAAAGTGCCAGAATCCCTCAAAAAGGTGAATATCAGACTGAGGAATAGCTTAGTGCAACCCTAGTATTTATTACGTAACTGGTTATTACGCTCCAATATTAACTGGTGAGCTATCAGCTTTCTTTCTATTGGTGAACACTAGCAGATTTCTGGACACTTATTCGTTGGAACCATTTCCTCAGACCCACAAAGGCCGTGAAGTTTTGCACGTCTAGTTAGTAGCCTTACCGAATATGTACCAATATCCCAACGGTACGGCAATATAGACCCTTTGTGAATATAGGTTTTCTATATATTGTATTTGTCGAACAGATAATCCTGTAAATGTACCGCCACCCGACTCAGGATCTCTCTTTGTGCTCATCTACAACTGAATTTCTTCCTCATGGGAACAGAATTTTGATTAATTTAGAACAATCTTTTTTAATTACAGCATTCAACTGAGAATCGGAATTGTATTTCTTTGAGCTTCCAAATAGGATAATGAGAATTACAACTGGCCTTGAAGAAGCGAATAAAATTTTGGTCCTAATTACTGAATAAAAATTTTGAACAGCGGCATTTAAGAGATAATGTTGTTTTGCTGATAAAAATAACTAGAAGCGGTGCACGTATCTTCGAAGGCATTCAGTGACTTTGGTGACCACGATGACTTCTGAATTGCCTTCTTGTGAGAGAATATGACTTAACTGTAACTGAAAATTGGCTGGTCTATTTTCTCAGGGGGCGTTTATCGGATTGTATCCCGGCTGGCAGATGGGCCATATCTCGATGGCGGTAAAAGCCATGGAGTAATGACCAACGGAAATCTATTTATATTGTGTTGACTAATATTCAAATGCTGCTACACTGCCCATGTTGATGCTATTGCAACGTATTTATTGCTAACCACAACATATGCGTTACAAATTGGGTGTCTTAACTCACTCACTAATCAAAATACCACCAGTTGTTATGCAATTGTCAGCACAAAAATTCTGATGACGAAATTAGGATTATCGATATAAATTTATAATTGCAGAGTTACAGAACAATTTAATACACTATTTTACTATTCTCCTTTTTAAGGTGAGCCACTGATGAAAAATATCGTTCCAGTGTGTCTCCTCAAATGTACCTACGAAAAGAAAAAGCGGAAAGGTTCTCGATATACTCGCTTATGTGCCAGAATCTTATAACTAAATGTGCCAAAATGTTGTGACTTAAAGGCAACGGAAAATGGCCAGTCATCCACCTTACAACGCTGACTGCAATGCCATTTGGAATTTCTGTGCTGCTTTTGGCTTGACATTAACCAATGCGATAACAAATTCTGAATTAGAATTATTCGTAATCCACTGTTTGCAAAAAAATAATTGCAAATATATTTAAGTTTAACATTTTAAACTGGGTTTAAGAACTACCTTTGAATAGCCTGGATCACAATGAGTGGCACAGCGCATCTGGCAATAAACATGTGGCCGGAGGAACCTGGTTGGTGAAAGAAAGGGAACGCGCGATTTGGTGCAAATTATCGTCATTACCAAGGATAACAAGGGTGATTGGAACCACCTGTTCATTGAAGAGAAAATATGGCAAAGTACGAAAATTCCATAATTAATTTGAAAAAAGTAAGCATGCTAAAACTTTATCCTTACCTCCCGTCGTACTATCCTGGGCTTGACTGTGTTGGGTAATTCTACAAAATAAATACAAATTATCTTTTGAACCGAGAACGCACGCATTTGAACTAAAAATCGTGTGTGGTTAATAAAATCGGGGAGCTGACCGTTACCGACCCAAAACATTTGTTTATCCTTGATAGACTATAAATATCCAGTAAAATAAATAACCCACCATTTCTTCACTAAACAATCAGTGAATAACGAATTATTTGTTTGAAATTAAATGACATAAGAGACGGAACAATGGTAGCCGCCAGCTCTAGAGTACTACAGATGTACAGAAGGTAATACATTTCACATACAAAAGATTTATTCCCGGTTGCTCCCTAGAGCATGCAAATTTGCCAATGTTCTGGCGAACCCCGGAAATTTCCAAAATTTGCGATAAGTATTTAAAACAGCAGGTTGAGAGAGAAGCTACAAAATGATGGGCATTTGCGTCCTGATCACTAAGATAGACTTAGCCAGAGTCTACAGAGCGTGTGCACGGTTTGAGAAAGCCATGGTTTACCCCGATAGCCACGCGGTTTTGTACGCCACTGAAGCGATGGTCACTTTAATGAGAGTAACATTCTTAACAAACCCTGGGCTGTTCACACGCCCGACATCAGTAGCGCGTGGTTTTGCGCAGAACAGTCAACTATCACCTCATAGGCATCCCTTGTCTGTTTTTATTTTAAATTATGCAGGATTGATTTTCAAAGACTGTGCACCATAAGGATGATGCAAACTGCTTACTGTTCGCCGGATCACAGATCACTTGGTTCAGATGTGAAATCTACGCTGGGTGAACCAGGCTGCGGGATGTGCACGGGTGAAATAACAATGGTTGGTGCCATATATCTTATTTATACAGTAAACGAGTTGCATAGAATGCCTGACCTAGTTATTCTCGAATTTCAATCCACTTGGACCAATGAGGTTTGCTTGAAGATGCAGAATGACTTTAATACACTGCAGGTGACATGTGTGTCCGCCACATTCAAGTACTACAAAATAATCATTCGGGATGTTTTGATGGCAGTCCTTCCCAGCCAATTTTACTCGCCAAACATCTTTAGCCACCCTCGCAAGATTTTTGAGTAATTGAGCAAGAAGTATGAAAGCAAAGACTGATATTTGGTAGTACTTGCTTCTACACTAGAATCCATATAGGATGGTGCTGGTTACTGCCCACTGAACTCGTGAGATATCGGCCATCGTGAATAAGGCGATTATTTGCAGGTTGTATGGCATGAGGTTGCCGAGATTCAGCCGCTTCCGAAATATATTATGCTGAATTGACTGCCAACAGTGTACTGAGATCGTACCCTGTTAAAAACCTATTTGGATTTCGGGAACTCACTGAAACTGGAATGGATAAACCGAAGCATGCAATCGACTCCCAGGTGGGGCATCTTCACGTTGGATTGGTACTCCTAATGTGACTAATTTTTGTTCGCGTTTCAGCAACCGCTTTCCCCCATTTTAGGCACACATGAAAAACGTACTTGGCGGTTTCCTGTTCAATCTAAATATCCGTCAATCGATACATCTAAATCTGGTGCCACAAACTTCAGAACAACCTAAACCACCCTACTGTCTGATTGCGCGGCCAGCAATGTAAAGTATACGGTTTAATTCCTTTATCCACAAAATAACATCCGTCTATCTAGGGACGTTCTCTCAACTAATGATCTTACACAGGCTGGTGTGCAAATCTAAATATGCCTGCAAATGTTCTCGGTAAAGACAGGCCACTATACAATAGAATGTCACCAACCATAGTGCAGCTTATGCGCAGTCGCCACTCAGTGAGCCATAACTCATAAGGTATGCAAATGTAGCCGGCAACTTTGACGAAGTGTACACAGTAATTTAGTGGCTTCGCATCATTACTAATGGGAAATGAATAAAACATTGCCATTTAGCTTGGATAACAGTTCCCTAATCGAATGAATGAAACGATATTTTCATGCGCCTTGCAAAGCTCAGATAGACGTCATTCAATGCTTAGATATTTCGTAAACCACATTAGAATTTGATCTTGCGTAGGAGGCGTATTGCAAAAACGCCTAACCGGGGGAAATTTCTGTGCAAATAAAATGAACCTACTGATGCAGAAAACGAAAATTTGCTAGACGCTTTGTTCGCATATAATTCGCACGTGGGCGCTGGGGTGTGTCATGCATTGTAATTCGGTTATCCATGGTGTGTAAATTAGCAAGTGGACGTTCATCCGCTGAGGTAACTGACATGATGGATTCAACGCTCGTGGAAGACATAAACTTCCAATTTACATCCTTAAATATTTTGTAGAAGAACCACTATTGTGCCATTTACTGGGCTCATGAAACCTGAATGAATTTCTCAGGTTTTTGTGGATTCACGCATTACTTACCAGACGCAGAAGCTCCCACTGTAGACAGTGCAGAAAAGTGAAATGTAAGCCATGTTACTGCAAGGGCACACATCACAACTAATGCAGTTACTTTATTCTACAGGCCTATTCCACATAAGACTGCTTCATACACACAGGATGTGTTGGCTTCGGAGTAGGTAAGACGAACTGATGACCAGCTTTGTTAGCAAACCAAGAGGATTTATTGCCCAAAATCTCTTCCCATTTGGGCAGTGTAACCATTACCATTCTTGGATGAACTAACTAGCTAATCTGCTCATGACTACTGTACAATGAATATTGTTTTCCCCAAACAAAGAGATTGAGACCTCAGGGAATTTGCCGACCAATGCGGACATTCATTGGCGATATTCCAGTTTATTGAACTTCTGAGTATACAGAGTAATTCGGATGTTGCTGCAACATGCTTCAGCGAGTCAGTGACCCCAGTGTGCAAACTCTCGAATGTCTTTGATACGAGTATCTACGACAGGTCTCATATACCATTGACAGTTTTGTGCGTAAGTTTCTGTTTGTGGGAGCTTCTTGGCAAAGCACGCGAACATGGTCAGCACTTCTCATCAAACATCGTATCGAGAACACTAGAACAAAACTCAAAACCAACATGATAACTGGTCAAAATACAGCGCCTATTCACGTGGCGAAATCACAAACGGAATTAATGCGCAATCACGATTTGGCTGGATTATTGGTGACAAGTGTTCCGAATTCTGGCTCCGGGCGTCCTACATTAACATTCGCTGATTAATCGAACTTAGTAGGAGTGCAAGATATCGGATGATGGTCAACTAGGATAGATGGTGCCTTTGATTTCGTGGTTTTGTCATCTGATGAACGTAATAAGAATACTATAAACATGAGATCTGCATGTGTTCCTTTAATCTTTGCACGCAGATAAGAATCACTCACCACTGGGCGATGCCGCTGAAAAATAGTCACGATATATTTAACATTTCCATGTACACTTTCAAATTTTCTGGAATGTCGTATTCGTCCTGTTACCAAATTCTACATAGGTGGGCAGCTTCATAAGCTTTGGCAAAAGTGTTCATAGCCATATGGCGCAACATGTTAAATTAGAAGACATTGTTGACATTAGAAACACTATGAAGGCTAGCGTGGACGCCAGTATCATATATTGATATACGGTGACTGATGAAACTTGTTTGAAGTGGTGCTGATCAGAAGGTCGTCGCCCGTAACACCTGTCATCGGAGGAGTTTCATTGTCCTTTTTTAATACTGATACGAATCATCACTAAAGAATCCCCGGTATCCTGGATAATCTCTCGGCTACTAATTCGTGCATAAAAATTCAATATATAAGTGTGCTAGAGAACAAAGAATCCCTGTCAGCTGAGTTGGCCGCTGAAATTAGCGATTTACTTGTTCCTAGTGAAGGCTACTGACATGATCCACCATGCTGTTTGTGGGACCAGATCATGCTGTTTTAAGACATTTCAGCTCATGCCTTACATTCATTGTTTTATTGGGGGAACTCGGACGTGAGTTCACATGATCCTAGTACACCTAGTATGTACCACGAATTGATTAACTTGGAGGATTTATTGTTCAAATTTTGTTCTCATTTTCTGGCCACCCCATAGCGGTTTGCCGTCATCGGCTTTAGCACAGTGCCATTTACATACAATTGTGTTTCATGTTCTACCGGACTGCTTTCTCACATTTCACCCTTTCTCCCTTTTGGGTTATTTGTTTTTGCACTAGCTGTTTTGCCCGCTACACTATTCCATTGCAGTACATATCTCTCCTTTTCCAGATAAGGAAACTATGACACCACCGGAATATCTGGCTGATGTGAATTATCAGTTTCACCATTCCAGTTTATTGTTTCTTTACGTGGACAAATATACGGATGTTGTTCTATCATGTTGCAGCATTTCCTGTGACCCCAGAGTGTAAACTCCCGGATGCATTCAAGTTGACTCTGCAAGGTAAATTTTGGCACAGGAGCTGATTTATTTTTGCGTAAACGTTTTAATTTGCGTGAACTTTCTGACAAACTATGTAAGCTGTTCCAGCCTTTTTTACTATAAAAAATGTAATGAGATCACCGGACTTAAACTTTAATCCAACGCAAATGCTTGATCAACTTATAGCTTTGTGTCCCGTTGGCGAGATTTTACTTGAATAAGTGGCGAAACCAAATGTAAGATTCCGTGCACTTAAGTTTTGATTGACATATTGGTGATATATGATCGCCAATCTGGTCCTTGTTCAGTGTCGTACGCTGATATTAGTTGGTCGTATTGCTAATTATTAGATGGTGGTCAGTTGCACTATCCGATATTTTTGCCTTTTTATTTCTCTCAGCTAATTAGCAGAAAAAGTGTACTTTAAAACGAGAAACGAGAAATTTACGCTAACTTCATGTAATGTTTTCATGTATATAAGTAGTACTCGCCACCAGGAGGTGGCACTTTAATGAAAATAAGCATATGGTTAATATTTACGCATCTTTACTCAAATTCCATGGGGTTACTTAGGAATACCTTTCCCAGTTTCTAGTCTATTGGAAGAGTCCCGGTAGCTCTATTGATAACCATCATAGCCAAATTGCACTGCTTGCACAAGCAGGCGACATTGTTACCATTGGGGAATATCATATAGGCTGGCGTGGTTAAGAGCACCAGATATTGCTTTCCGGTGTCTAATGACAATTGGTCAAATTCGTAGTGATCAGAAGATGGTCACAAAGAATAGTTGTCACCGGAAATGTGAGAATATGCTTCTGTATTATTGACACGAATAATCCTGTCATAAATTATGGGATTCACAATAATTCATAAGCGACAGTTCCATATTTCAAAACGTTCATTACGGATACGTTTTGACGAACAGCCTAAAGGAATGTGGCATTTGACATGGATCATTCCAGTTAGAATATGCGGACAAAACATTAGACCAATGCGATTATTTGCTTTAATCAATGGGCCATTTTAAAACTGTGAGAAGTGACTATTTAACATTGACAGATCGATTATTAAAATGCAGTAAATACAGGTATTTTGCTGATACATATGCTAGTGGCGTTGTTCAACAGCTGGTGGTGGTGTAATGTCGGTGTAATGCTGGTCGGCGCGAAAATAAACCCTGTGGGAATCCTACAGAATAAACACTAAAATGCTATTTTGAAGCCCTTTAGTAATCTATAGAAAATGCTAGAGCTGACGGAGAACGCCAGGATCATTTTCCAGCACAAAAGAAAGGATAAACTATTACGCGTCTCCTCATCAAAACCATACTGAAATGACTGCAGGACATTTGCAACACCATGGAACATCAGAACATGGCATCGGCCGATCCGCCCTATGGCTTTTCCTGATGTGCCGATGTAACATTATTATTGTGATGTAATATTATTTTTCAAGTTTTTCGTTTTCAGCTGCACAAGTTGCAAATGATCAAAACACTGTGGATATGCAAATAGAGAATGAAATTCCCCGAGTATTTTGAGCAACAAATTGATGTAGATACATATGTATGCAAAGTGCTAGAAGGCTTCGTGATATTTATTCCAAAAGTGTAACTTCCCATGCCTCTCACTAAAAATTAACCTCTACTAAATTACGGATATATATTACACGTGGCCATGAGAACTGTTCATCTGGAAGATTAGTTGCTCCTGAGGAAACTCAATTGATTTTTGTAACTGAAAGATTTACTAAAACACAGGATTTCGCAACTTACTGAGGTTGATGAACCATGTATGCGTTTCTCAGGTAAAGTTGGATGTTTCCAATACTTACCACTTTGATTATCTCCTGCAGATAGAACAACTTGGCAGAAGGTTAACCGTAGTAATGGAAGGCCACACAATACAAATACGATATATAAATATATCTTCATTAGCCATGTCCCATGTAGGTTTTTTATCTGTAATCTCCTACTCGCGGCACATCGATGTACCTGTCGGAATTACGGTCTCGAGGTTTTTTATCGAATGAGGAATTTACATTGATTCTCTCCAACTCTTATTACTGATAAAGGTTTTCATATCATAAGTAATTCTTGTTATCACTACTATAATATTTAGGATACTATTACGTCGACAAAAATATGGTCCACTGGTTTCACTGAAAACTCAGTTGAATGAACTGCCCTATAATCTCCCAGTTTGGGCTTTCTACTACCTTTCTGGCTAGAATAAATGATCAGCGGATTTGTCCAGTATGTGAGTTGAATCACTGATCACACTAGCGGGACAATTGTATTTATTCTTATCAAACATGTTCACTAAATTTGCGGTGATGATGTCAACACCAGTACTCCCGAATATTTACTGCAGCTCCCTGGCGCAATATAGGTCATTCAAGGGCGATGTTTAGTTGCCGGACTTTTATCGATTTTGGCATTTGGATTGCAAGCCTTTCATCATCAATCCAGGGCGTCTTTAGTCGGGAGCTGAATGGGTAAATTCATCATCCTTTTCCTATGCATAGGTGGTGTCAAAACGGTATCTAGCAAATCTAGTTTCAGTGGTCGGTTGCAAGGTTTCTTTTCTCTAATTTGATTGGTTCTCGAAGCACCGGATTTGTGTTATTATCAGTCAGTCGTGAGTCCCGTTCCTCTCTCGTGATTTTAGTGATTCCTTTTGTCAGGTCGCAAGAATGCTTTCTAAGGCATACTCTCAATCTATCTTGGTTTTTGACTAATCACTAACGTTGCCCTGTTGTTGTATGTACAGTGGACATTTGGCTATGTAGTTTCCCTATATTTATTAAGTTTTACTGTACATCTGCCAGAGTTGGGTGAATAAAGCATTATTTCCTTCATTTTTTTGATCCCTTATCTTGTTCATAGTTCAGTAGCCGTTGGGAATGCACTTGCATTGAGCCTTAGTGCGGCATTCTAAATGTAGTTTCTCCATTATGAGTAGTCTGCTTTTTTCCAACCATTGAGCCATACTGGGGTAGTCCGTGGAGGACGGCTTTGAACAGTCCCGCGAGTTCTCCTTGAGGCATGTGTCTCATATCCGCTTAAGCACAAAAATTCAGACAGAACAGTGGCGCTCTTTGAATTTTCAGACATATCCCCGTTGGCCCCTAAAATCATTCAGCCCACCGAATTATCCGACGTAAATTTCATCTCAGCGTGCGTGCCGATCAGAAAGCCTGGTGAATAGGGAAGGCTTAGGGAGTGGAAGAGACAAAGGAAGTGGGGAATACGCAGAATTATTTCACTTGATACGCGAGACCCGTATATTGAAATCGCCTGTGAGTATAACCAAGCGCTGGGCCGTGCAACGACCATATCCTCGGTCACCTGATGTCACTAAGTTGAACGATCAGACTAATATTATACCAGAAAGCTATCGGGGGTTTGTGACGACAAAATTGTTCTCAAGCGAAACCCGGCGCTTGTCCTAGTGACCACCATCCCGCGTTGATCAAGAATAAAGTGATGTATTCATTCATGTTTTTCTAATCTTTTGCCTTTATTATGGAAGAGGGGATTGTCCCGGACAATTAAGAACAATTGATGATATTGCCCATTTTTAAATGAAGGAGCCTATAATGAGTATGACAATTACAAACAGATCAGTTTTGCGAACATTGGCGTTGTTTGTTCTTTGCCGCCATACGATGGCCCACGATACACTAGCTGTATAGTGGCAAGTGGGTTTGCCGCCTGTTAGGAGTTATGTTGACTAAAGCTTCAAACTTTGTCATGTGCTAAAACAACAGCACTTGTATAGCCGACTCACAACTAAGTGCTTCTTAATTTGCAAGCTACAGTGGACTCCAATTTTGCCCGGATATAGACAGCAAATGACATGGTCACTACACGATATTTGCTCACTGTTGCCAGTTTTTCTCCAGATTGGTTGAAAGAGTGTCTGACGGTATAGGCACCTTAGGCTAATCGCAGTAGGATTGCACCAAATACTTCCCCCATCCGCCTCCATTCTATTCTTCCTAATGACGCATTCAGGCAGCCTATATTTGGAAGGCAGCGAGGCATAAAGTTTTAAACAATGCTGTGCTGTCTAAGATGATGATTCCTTGGTACAAGCGGCAAAATGTAATTAGCTGGTACGTAGCTTTGGTTAAGGAGTAATTATAACTGTTTTTCCAAGCGAAAAATGAGCGTGCTGGCTATGGCTAAACCGGGTCGTGGGTAATCTCGATTACGTGTGTCTGGGTTATGTTGTGCACTTTTTAAGTCTGTTATGCACACTGGCCCTTGACGTCCAAAGTTGTGGTTTAAACAACGCTTTTATACAAACTCATCCAGCCAACTTACGTAACATTAACTTAAATGGTACGTTTTACATTTAAGCAGTGTTTAAGAGTTAGGTCTCTTCTAGTCCGTTGAGCATTTCTGGCAAGGTAAATTAAATGCAGTGTAATGGACCGCTAAGTTCAAAGTGGGGCTGAAACTCTACTATATCTGCACCAAATAGGTCGAGTGAACCTAAGTGTGTTTGGTCTACTCCAGTAGTCATATTACTGAGTTACAGATGGCGTTATCAGATAAGTTAGATTAAGTAATCCCGTTGGTTAGGTAAACCTTGACAAGTGCATCTTGTCTGACGAATGTTACAAACAAATGAAAAAAGACTGACCCCCCACCCACATATCGAAATAATATGTTTAAATATATCATTATCTCCGGTCCACTGGAACAAATGCTCATCGTACTCATCATAAGATGTGACAACCTAAGTAACGGAGAGTACCGCGGAGCGTAATGAAAGCGAATAACTAAAGAGACAGTCAACTATACCTTTGGGTCATAACACGGTCAGGTAATCGTAGTCTTATTGCTACCCCAATTTTGAGAGGGGTAAGAATTCGGCTGGAGCGGAGTCAAAGGAAGGAACAAAAGTGGAACAAAGGAACAAAAGGGAACATGATAAAATATACCCTGTCAAACAAACATTAAGAGCAAAAGAAAAGAAATTTACGACCACAGATCTCAAAAATACATTCAAAAACAGAGGATAAATGTTTAAAATGAGTAGCACAGTTGGTCATCAAAGCAGCAACCTAGGTTGCGTGACTGCACACTGCATCAAAAAATCAGCGAACAAGATCAAAAAATGAAAGAGTTCCCAATAGAGAGAAATAAGTGAATTATTAGCCAAGCCCAGGAAACACTTCCAGGAGGAAAAAAAATCAACTGTGATTATAAAAAAAGCAACCAGCTAAGAAAACGCTTAAAAATTAGAAACTCAGAAACTCAGACTGAACCAATCAGATCAGATAAAGTAAATTGCTATCAAGAAAAACCATCAAAAGAAACAATCAGATGATCAAAAGGTGGGCCACCACGCTACGTTAGTTGAAAATGGACCGTCCAGGACGTGCACGATGGGACGTTGGGTGGGAATTACATCATTTAAACGCAAGGTGTGTAGATCGCAAAGCAACACAATTCGGGACGGATTACTGGGATTCCTATAGAGTTATTTTTCATTTGGACGATGACAACAGCTAATAATCCAATTCCATATAAACTCAGGTAGATAGGTGGAACAACCCATCTAACGTTGTACTGACGATGTCACCTGCACTGTTGAGGGAACCTTCACAAGCTAATTGCCAGGCTGAGTGACCAGTTCAGTAACCATCTGATTAACAACCAATAATCTTCCCAAGTACCCAGCTGATGATCACTCTCCTCCAGAATATCGCGTTTTTTTAAATAAAAAGGAGCGACTTCAGCTTAAGAAATCTGCTCCATCTGACTAATAATTTGCGATGCCTTATTGTGAAGTTGAAGACTCGTGTTTAGAGTAAAAACTTTATTCACGACTATTGTCGGTTGCTGCTGGGTGGTGGAAAAACGCCAAAGTATCCCATTTTTTCCATCCGCTGGTGTATATATAGTTTATCAGGGAGGTTATTTTGCCTGTAATGCTATCCGTGAAAAGTGCATACGTCTGTTTTCTTCGCAAGAACACAGAGAGCATAAAATGTCTTCAGAATAAGCAGGCTTAACGGCGTAGAAGACATCAATAAAACAGTGAGTTTTTCATCAACAAACTTACAAATACACTTGACTGTCTTTCTCCTGCTTACTTTTCATTATGATGCATGACGTCTGCAACATAGGCACAATCGGCTTCGTACGTGTATCTTGAGGTTATCCGTCCTGTTTACTTTTGTTAAGTCAAAGCGAGGCCCATTTACATACGTCAACTTGGTTTCGAATAAGGCAATCTACTTGACCTTGCTCGCAAACCACTATGCAAGTAACGGACCTGTGCTAAATAAAAGAGTGAAATAAACACTACAAGCACCTTCCAGGGATGCTAAGATATCACACAGCAGTGCAGAATCATCATTACAGTCGGCGGACTCACCAAATGTGTGTGCCTATCTTTATTTGAGTTAACGTTTCTTGTGACAGTAACGCCAAGGATTGAGGAAATGATCAAACCAGCAATATATTCCTCTACCCCTGTTATCATTTAAAAATCGCATGATTATTTATTCCGGTGAGCAGCAGGTCACAACCACTCATTAATCCTGGGAATCTCATTAATCTGTCGGTGTTCGAAACCATCCGTCATGCATATTTTAATGCGCTCAGTTTTTCGTCGTGTATGGGACTAAACGAAAAATTTTCAAGCAACAAATGGTGACAAATATTTAGGGACCGTGAATTCGGGGTTTTGAGATCGATAGAATGACGCGCTGGTCAAAAGCTAAATTTAATCGTCTTTCAAACAATTTTTTAGTAGTGTGGAGAATCAATTATTGAAATTCTATTCGGGCTGATTTGGTACTTCGAGAAGCCTGTTCAACACTATTTTGTTCAGCCGTGTGCACAATCGAAGGGCGATGGACAAATCAATTTGCTTTGTAAAAGCTGAGCCTAGTAAAATTTATTCGACTTGATGTCAGGACGGTTGTTAAACCTGCTGCCGTGCCTGTCTTTGGTGAACAATATTAAGCAAATTATTAAGCAAGAGACAAATCAAAGAACAATCAAGACAAGCTATTTTCTACATGGGATGCTAAATTACTCAATTTTTTGTACAAATAGGATGACTTTTGGATGTCAAAATCAGCGCTTTCTGTGAAGATTTTGAAAGATATGATTTGCGCAGTCACAAAATCTGGGCTACTGGTGGATGCCAGGGGATTTCTGTTAGCTGCATCCGTAAAGATATATGCATGGCCAAGCGGTATTTACTGGTTCTTTGCTCAGTCAGTAAAATCTCAGCAGCACAGGTACCTGGTAGATTACCATTCCCAAGGTCATGACTTACAATCAAACTTCCTTTCCAGGATAGGGCACAGCTCAACTGCAGTTCACGGTCATATCCCAGGAGGCAGCGTTTAAAATTCAACCAAAGATTTCAACTTCTAAGATAATCAGGGTTTTTAACCAGCCTTATAAATCTACCCAGTTTTTACAGAAAATCCCCAGGAAAGCCAGGTGGTACGACTATAGCTGACCCTTGTAAAATTTACATGCTTATGGATTAGCATGTTTTCCATATCCTGGTCTTTTTTTCAACTGTCGGTCAAAGCTGTCACACAAAAAACTGAATAAAGCGTCTTGTGTCGCAACTACCTAGTGAACCGGGTGTACACCAAATGGCATTTGATGAGTTATTTTCTGGAAAACGTTTAACCGGTAATCTAGCGCTGTGATTATAGGGTAATTCTAATAACTCATAACTCGGTGGCTAAAATACTGTTTTCAGACGATGTAGTCTGAGCATTTACTAGTCCATCAGGTGTGTTGCGTTGCTTTATTTGCCACAGGAGTGCACACTTGCGGTAAACGCATTCTCATAATGTGTACAGAGGACAATACATAGTTTATTTTCAATACAGATGCACAAAATCTGCAGACGTTACCGTTATGAGAATTCATCGCGCGCTGTAACTTTAGGTACAGCCCCTAACCCCTGACTACTAAAATTCCAAATAGGTTAAATAATATTCAGCGATAGGCGCTTGTTATCTACCTAGATAGTTGGATTGCATGCCGTCCAAGGAATGCATGGGTATCTCCCTTTTTTGAAACTCTAAATTTCATATTTTGCGCAAATCCGGTTCCAATAATCCAGTCATAAAATAGGCTACATCGCCACCTCATTTAATAAGAGTATAAGCGAGTTAAGCACAATCGGGGTTGCGTAAACTGGATATTTGTCTTATTCCCTCTGAAAAATTCCTAAATTACCTACATCTGGCAAAACCCTCGAACTTGGTCGGTGGAAATCACACACATAAAAAGTTGGTTAACTGCATGCGGATGTCGGCTGCTAGAGCTATGAATGTGTAAATATGTTCAAAGCAAGCTACTAGATTTACTACACGTACCCAGTGATTGAGCTGCAGCGCACAGCAATGTACACAATATAATCCTGCAGGAATATATGGCAACTGTGTGCCTTAAGAAATTTTGATTTTGAATTCAGTCTAAGTATTAGATGTTTCTTCCGTACGCAAACACACAAACCAAAGCTGTCACGTATTGCCTATATGCTTAAGTGCTAATGAGTCCACTGATGCATGAGTCTACATGTTTCGTGCAAGTGTTACTCTCTGATCGATGGCGTGTGAGCAAAGATCCATTTTACCTGCCGATTGCGCACATTTCAAAACGCCAAGCCCAATGGGTGGAAATTATATGTACTGTCTGGAAGAAATGAGTAGAAATTAAACAGCAGTTTACTCGTCCCGGGAGTTTCATTATCGCACTGATCACGATAAGAACATGTGCCAAATATGAATGCAGAAACTTGATGACGATCAAGAGCATTTGTCATGTTTACACGTGCATGCAAACAAGCAGTACGAATGTGGTACTAAAAATCCACCACCAAATGGTGCCTACCTTGAGTAAGGGCCGGAGAAATCAAATTGATCTGATTGCACGGACACAAAAACACTGAGCGGCTTATGTGTTTTATAGCAAAACCCATCCATATGCATGTGTTCATTTCCATGCAGTCATTGGAGGGTTATTCTATTTCACAGATGATGTGATCCTAAATGACTAGGAGAAGTCTGTTGGTGGAGATGGTCTACTTTGTTATGCACACACCTCGTAAAATTACTTAGACTGAAATCAAAGTCACGCTTGTCGTTAGTTTGCCGCCGGGGCGTATTATTCAATGCCAGAGTAAAGCAATGAGTAGATTTGAAAGTGGATCGTATTTTTACACATCAGGGTAACCGTAAAACAGCTGCTTGATTGAAAATGTTTTGAATCAAACAATGTACGACCGAACTGTTACACGACATTTGCGCTCGACTTATTGTAGATAGCTGAACGCAAATTCGAATGAACATAGCTAGAATCGCGCATGCTATGCTTGGCTCCACGTGATCATAACCTGGATTAGTGTACATTGATTGTCGCGCATTTCACAGTGCTGCAACCACTTACACTGCCCCGCACACTTCGAACCTCTCTTGGCTTGCCATTGATATATGATGTGGAAAGAACTAAATTCAACATTATCAACTAACATCACAACTGTCAGCAACACAAGCGGTGAACGCTGTGTCGTAAAACTGCATTGCTGTATTAAACTGACCTTTATAATATAGAAGTAGGAAAGGTTGGACGGAGGGTCCGGAGAGATGGTCCACTCAGATAAACAATTCATCTAACATTTAGAAGAACTCGATAGAAAGTGACAGCATGAACGTCACAAACATCATCTAAACAGACCGTCCATCATCATCAGGTGAGTACTCTGTGATAAAAAACCAAAAGTGCCAGCGGCACCAAAACTTTTAGTGAACTACTGCATTCCTTTATATATTGTCATTGTCCTGCCACAATTAAGGTCCGGCGACTCCGAGTGGAGCAGGAGAAACAACGCTCTATCTGGCTGGATTAAATCAAGCATACGTAACACATAACCTGCGGGTTTAGCTTAGAGTGTCTCCAAAAGAATCACAAAAAAACGCATACCAACGGGCATCCATTGATGTTTGGTACTACAGAACATCGCCAACTTCAGTAAAACCGGACATAACGGCCAGAATAGAGGTGCATGTCTACTTGCGACCGGCTGGTAAGCTCTAGAACCGCTTTATTCTTAAATCACCGCTTCAGAGAAGAGATCCCATGCACAGAAAGTGGGTCAAACGTACATACTAGAGTGATCTGTTTTCTGCTGTGTTCCAGAATCCCAACTCCAAAGACTGCTGGATGAAATAGGTATTCAGGTTTAAAGAGAGATTTCATATTGTCTGTGTTCGGAAATGCCGAATCTTATGCCAATGGGCGCCAAGCGTTTGCATAGTTCCTTGCGAATTGGTGTGCAAAAATAGAGCTTGCTACGTCCTGTAAATCTCACGGATTGGTTTGTTCACATCTGAATCATTTTTAAGTGTACGACTGACACTTGTACTTAGGCTGGAAAACTTACTGGGCTCGCAGACAGAGATAATATGGCAAAATCTTTGGCTAAAATGGCCGAGTTTTTCAAGTACAAGTTAACATGGATTCCGACCAGCAACTTCAGGGACGAAAATCTTCAAACATTTACACATTGCGCAACCTGTTTGGAGCAGCTTTGTGAGTGACACATGCATGCTACTTAGTAAATTTCGATGTACTGCTATTCCAAATTAACGTCAAAAGTTGTCGTAACACCTTACATGCCCCAAAATTTAGGTTGCACTTGGTTTTATTATTATTATTATTATCTGCTCAAAACACCTGCATACTAACCAAGTGCGGCTTCCCTCCGGTCCTGGAATAAAAAAAATTAGTTTACGCTGTTTCTAGTAACTGAGTGAGCGTATGAATATTACTTATTGCGAATCCGTTTTGCGTGCGTTGCATACTCAAATTTATCTTTTCAAAAATCACATTAGAGTAGATTTTCAAATTTCTGCGCCGCCTAATTTGCTTCTCTCTCGGCGAAATAGATACAGATCAATCCATGTCACTTTCCGGAACTTACTGTGGCATTGAATAATACGCCCCGGCGGCAAACTAACGACAAGCGTGACTTTGATTTCAGTCTAAGTAATTTTACGAGGTGTGTGCATAACAAAGTAGACCATCTCCACCAACAGACTTCTCCTAGTCATTTAGGATCACATCATCTGTGAAATAGAATAACCCTCCAATGACTGCATGGAAATGAACACATGCATATGGATGGGTTTTGCTATAAAACACATAAGCCGCTCAGTGTTTTTGTGTCCGTGCAATCAGATCAATTTGATTTCTCCGGCCCTTACTCAAGGTAGGCACCATTTGGTGGTGGATTTTTAGTACCACATTCGTACTGCTTGTTTGCATGCACGTGTAAACATGACAAATGCTCTTGATCGTCATCAAGTTTCTGCATTCATATTTGGCACATGTTCTTATCGTGATCAGTGCGATAATGAAACTCCCGGGACGAGTAAACTGCTGTTTAATTTCTACTCATTTCTTCCAGACAGTACATATAATTTCCACCCATTGGGCTTGGCGTTTTGAAATGTGCGCAATCGGCAGGTAAAATGGATCTTTGCTCACACGCCATCGATCAGAGAGTAACACTTGCACGAAACATGTAGACTCATGCATCAGTGGACTCATTAGCACTTAAGCATATAGGCAATACGTGACAGCTTTGGTTTGTGTGTTTGCGTACGGAAGAAACATCTAATACTTAGACTGAATTCAAAATCAAAATTTCTTAAGGCACACAGTTGCCATATATTCCTGCAGGATTATATTGTGTACATTACTGTGCGCTGCAGCTGGCATGAATTAGATTGGTGCATATATTGACTCCTCGATGCTCTGTTACATTTTACGGGCGTCTCTTACAGAAAGTATGCTGATTTGGCATACATTCATACTTGTTTTGCATCAATCCATAACGACGTACCTGTAAGTGAAATAATTTATTGTATGTAGTATTCTGTGGTTTCTGTTCAGTGGTATTTGTATTTCATTTCAACGGAATCAAATCAAATCAATCAAACGGAATCTAATCAAATGCTTTTTTACGGATACATTAGGTGTGGCACATTTGCCGTCTATATAGGCCCCACACATGTAAAGATTTGCCTACTAGTTTGTGTGCCGCATTTAGTCATGAGGTCCAAGTGTTGGAGTGAGAAACACAACAAGTATGTCATTCTAGCGACTGTTCACGTCAGTATCTATGAGAGCTCATTATAAATTTAACACGTCAGTTTACCTTCATTTCGTAAGTTCGTAAGTCATTTACGAACAGAGGCAGCCAAGAAAGTTTTATGGAGATGTAAACCAGACCATCTTACCGTAGCCCTCTAATCATGTGCACCTTTATCTGACATATTAAATATCCTGAGACCTATTCCAGAAAGAGTTCGTTTGTGCTCATCTTATTATATTCAGGTACCTGAGTTCATTGCAAAACGATATGGATAACTAAAGATTAAGGACGATGACGCTTTATTCAGAGCCAACCGTCGTTTTAGTTTGCTGGGTAACGTACCTTTCTGCTACTTGCGAAATATTTGGGAATGGAAAACCAGAGCCTGGGTTTATTCAGTGAGGAGGTAGTCCGCATATTTTGAATAACCTAAATAGTCTACATATATGGTTGTGTGTGAAAGCGTGTAAAAAAAGAAATTCCGCAGTATATAAGCCTTTCCGCATATCTGCAACGGCAGATCCCTTGTGGTGTCGAAAGCAGGGTGTGTGGATTTAAAGCAAGCTTACCCGCTGCAACATAAGATTAATCGTGATTAATCTCAAGAATGGAACGTTTCTGCCCCTTGCTTGCGCCATTTAATGACAGTTGTTTCCATATTTTCCAACAGTCTAAACATCTCCAAATTTAGTTCAACTGTACATATCCAAACGTTTGAGCAACATAAGAAATCACAATTTATGGTGGTCCTTGCAAACCGATGTGCATTTAATGCAACGAGAAAACAGGAGGGCTAAAAAAATATTTGTATGTTCTAACTAACAGCATCCACAACTGTCTGAGCCATATAAAATTATTTAATCTCTCATAAAATTTGAGACACGTGTGTTGACAATATGAAGATATTTTGTGAGCTAGATGGAGGGAAAAACGTAAAAATGAAGTCAGTTTGTATGGAAATAGCCAGGAAATACACACCTTTATCATTGATATTGAGAACATTGTCACACAAGTCGCCGAGTAATTACAAACCCGCAACATCCCGACGAGTAGTACGCGACGTTCGACGGCAAGTAGCTGGTCAAGAGTATGGCTACCTCCGCGAGATTCCTAGCCATCCTAATTTCCTCATGTTTAATGAGCCCCACAGGCTCATCCACTGTAATCTGTTGTGAACGAAACAAACCACCTACTTACAGTAGGTGTGTACAAGTTCCCGTTTGTCCAGTCAGTTTTGATACAAAAACCGTATATGATAATAATGATAATACAAATATAGCGTTGCTCTCATGACGGCATAACATGAGATTGAACAAATTGTGGGTATTCATCTCATCATTCTTCTAAAAGGTAAGCCGACCTCTGAATACAAGGTAATATTAGTTCGGAAACAAGTTTGTATCATCTCTACCACCTATCAGAAGAAAAATTCGCATTAGCGGATCATTCAAGCTAAAGCCCAGGATTATTTTGAACGACAATTCATATATGAGAAAAAAGCCCTGGTAACAGTATGTGACAACTACCGCTATAAGAGTAGTAAACGCGTTTGCATATAACCGTAGAAACTTGCAAGTAGTCAAATATCAACGATTCTTAGAATACGCATTTTGAGTATGTTGTTAAATGGAGTGATCAGATAGATGCATGCAGTAAAATAAGACTGACTAGTCAGGGGATTATTTCCGCGCAAGGGACGTCTTGAGATCTTGATTGACACATTTGTTTATCATCAGTGAAATACACACTAAGGGCCCATAAGAGATTGTAAACAAATGATGTCTGTGGGGATACACACTAGTGTGTATCGCCGGATCTCATTTTAACTTATTTTCTGGGTGTCCGGTTGGGACATGATTGAAGCAAACATAAACTTTTGGGACGTAATAAAATTATTAGGAATCATAGAGTGGTCGGCTCACATGTTTTCTCGCATTAGAATACCAAGTGTTGTGATTAGATACTGTTCCCCCGTGAGGAAACTTTGGTGAATAATAAAAAGGTTCACCTTCATTGATTGGGTCAACCTCACAAAGAACTGCACATACATGTTGAAAGCACCAGATATATTATATCGATGAACCTCTGAACAAATTATTAGCTTTGTGGAGAAAACTGAGCAGTGGTACCTCAGTTTAGTTTGGATACAGAACCTTCCACTTTTGCTGTCTTTTGAGAGAACAAAGGTTTTCAGCAATAACTCAATGCCCACTAGGGATGCACTGGTCATAAAATGCAAAAAACCGTCTTGTTAGTGCTTATGAAGTTGTAGCCAAGCAAGTACCACCTTAAAATTTAATTCACAAAAGTTGAATTTTAGGACCGCTGCATTATGCGTTATTATTGACTAATGTCAATTTCCAAACGGGTAACAAAATTCGTCAAATAGACAAACTAAAACGACACAAAGGTATAAAGTGGGCCTCATTACATCTATCTTCAATCATAAAATCTAAGAAAAAGGGTCATAAAACTCGCCTGCTTGTATTCGAGAAGTTTTGATATAGTCCATTAAGTTTGATAGCCACACACTCGACGGTTTAACGTGCTTAGTATGTAATACCTAAATACTGTAATTTCTCTTTAACTTTTTTTATGCTATCCAGGACGAGGTGCGTACTTCAAGAAAATAACGCTCGATTTCAGCTTGGCGTTAGCTATTTAAGACATTACAGCAACAGCTACTCTGATGCGGACCTACAGTAGGTTTAGAAGAGCCACAAATTGGAATGTCTCAAGGAGAATTGAATATAAAATAACATGTAGCTCGAACGAAAACGGTTTTTCTAATTACGAAGTAAATTAAAGGTAAATTTGCGCTGTGTTGGACAGCCATGTGGCAGATGAGCAGTTGCAACACGAGTTTTCTATCGCTAACACGTAAAATTCTATGTTCTGGACGTTGGATAAACTCTACGAGCAGGCCGCCCAATTTCAAAAAATAACTGTGGAAAATTCAGAATTACATATCATGAAATACTCCATTTATTCTCACAAAACAAACCTTGTATGTTAGATGAACGGTGGATACAGATCAGCAAAACAAGTACATGAGCGGAGTAAGCAAATGAATAGGGGAATTATAAATAAGACGTTCACAGGTATTGTTTGGAAACCAGCGGGCTAATGACTATAGGTGTGACCAATCAAGGGCATTTATGAGAAGCGGTTGCACTGACATAAACAACAAGAAAACTCCCTGTTCGTACGCAACCACTGAATATGACAGAACGTATAAAGTAACTGTAAAACAAGAGGCGGAAATTATGATTATAGTAGAAAGAGCCCTTGCAGAACCAAAAGATCCCGGTAGAAAACCAGGAAACACTCAAGTAATCCCTTATTCAAGTGTAATCTAACATTGATGATAAGTATGACAAATGACAATGTCTATCTCCATTATTCCATTGAGATTGTTCATTTTCAAAAAAACTGTGTAGGTGAGATATTTACTTTCGTTGCTAATGGCTTGCAACCACTAAGTTCAAGTTTGCTAATAAAAAACTTCGCACCGAAGGGCGTTTACCCTTCTATTTCTGGTCATAACCAGGATACAAATGAAGGTCTCTAAGCCATGATCTTTTGAGGAGCGTGATGCGCGGATATTCCTGGCGGATTTTGGGGATGTTACGTAGAAGACTGGAACATGAACCTGCCGGTAATGTTGTTGGCATATCATGCATCGACACAGTCAACCACGGGCAAGTCCCCATTCATGTTATTTTACGTCCGACATCCACACCTTTCAAGTGCTCAGCAAACTGGGTTGCGGTTGACAATACGCCGGTCTTCGGAAGAGCTAGGAAAAAAGAAGACTCCAAGAAAACCTGACCGCTGTTTAGAAAATTTCTAGATAGAAAACGGCACCACCGATGTTTTCGATGAAATGATATTTGCATCACTTTTTTCATGCAGCTTCACTCAGTAGGAAGCGGAAACATCAATATTAACGGTGACATCCTTCGGCTTGTTGGAGACAAAATAGGGTGCATGAAGGAAACTACTCACAAGGTTGCTGAAAACTCTTCGACAGCCCACGACCGGTTTCGCCCTTCTTGGGGCTCATCAGGGCGAAACCGGTCGTGGGCTGTCGAAGAGTTTTCAGCAACCTTGTGAGTAGTTTCCTTCATGAAAATATACTGCGATATCTCGAATATCGTACCAATTGAAACATGAGGCGGCCTGTGTGCAGCACATTCAGTTGAAGAACATCATAAACGAGAGACTCACTTGAGTCTCCCGTAAAAACCAAATTGATTTGCAAATGAGTGTATTTGTCGAAAATAGGGTGCACTTTTAGTGTAGCTGAAGCCCTTGGCTACAAATGACAAGGTAATAGCTTAAAACCCTGCGACACTTTGATGACTTTCACTGCAGCGCGGAAACCTTCTGAACAAATTATCCAACGACAGATTGCGCAAGGTTCCCATAGTGCTCTCTTGGGAATGTTCCAGAACGATTATGTCAAACTGTGCAAATTGTCCTTTCATCTTTACCATTTTAGATTATATGATAAAGTTTGTTTCGGGACTAGTCGATTCTTTATCTCATGTAATAATCTCACATTATTCAAGGGTTTGTGAACGCTCTGTCGAGTATAATACCTAAACTCACCAGCTGTCGTGATCAACTTATTGGGGTAGTATCTCCAACTATATGTTTCTAAGGCACATTCCACATTCCACGTAAAAGCACACACACTACTTAATCGTACGGGAATGTACATGCCACTTTTTAACACTTTGAAGGTACTGGCTAATAATGATATCTGAAAAACTCCAGTGTTATGTTAAAATGTGGAAGCATCCAAAAGCGCGAATGCCATTCCTGACGAATGAACTTATGCAAAGCAGTCTATTACAATAGGAATTTTAAAGCACTTGTATGAGCGTGCCTGCTGTCGGTACATACTGGCAATCAGAAAGTATTATGCCACTTAGGTTCTTATGGAAGCCACTTCACCTGCAAGTTATGTACCAAGACTTCCAAATGCTTTTGTGACCACACTTCATAATATGACCTATTTGGCTAAATCAGGTCTTAACTAACGCCTAGTTGAACCCATTGTGTACGTGCTTGTATGAACATTACAAATAATGAATAAACCCTGCAAATCGGTTCCATAATTTCCGGACCAACCTTCTATCAGACGAGGGACGACACCATGACACTTGACCAGACACCACTTCCATGTTTCATCCGTAGTATATAGCATCACATTTGTAGAAGGTTATATCAAGTCAGGGCTCAGAAAGCGTAAATAACACCGTACGAAAATGAGTCCCCCTTGTCAACTAATTTAGTTAAAGGGCTGCCAAGCTTGTGGTAATGACAACACCGCAAAGTTGTGATTTATTCCTCTATGAAAATTATCTATATGTGGTATCCCACTTACAGTTTCGTATTTTGAAAACATTTCTTGCTTTTTGCAGGAAGCACGTTTACGAGGAACGTAATCGAGTTTCTTTATATAACTTCGTATATTGCCCTGGAATTATGATTTTGTGGTCTAGATATGAACCTGCATTTCTTGTTACATTTTTCTATTTAGTGGTAAGTAAAAAAATGGAACCTAAATCTCTAACTCTATTGGGCTCAGGCGTCGCAACAAAGGACGTTTGACGGAGTGTTCGAGTGTATAAACTTTTCACCAGTCTGAGCCAACTTATCCTCAGTCTCATGTTATCAGTTTATTATGCTGTTGATAAGGCGATATTTGGCTACAGTTAAATCACTCATCTCTTATTAATGTGCCACGTACAGATAACCAAATATCATATGACGCAGAAGTAGACAAAATCTCCGACAAGTTGGGTGTGACCAATCTGCTCCCCTTCCGGACGCACCAAAGCAGAATTGATTAGTTTCGGCTGGTTGTGCTCTAGAGCATGTTGAGCCAGTTTACAATAATTACACAAACAGGTGTGGCACAAAACAACCATATACGAGAGTGCCACGCATACATTAGCTAAGATATGTTGACGTTGAAAGCTGATTTCTGGCATGTGCGATCAATCTTCAGGCAAGCAGTTGAGTCTATTTCGGGAGAACTGTCAAGCCAAGTGCTGGAAGAGCCTGGTTGTAAAACGTCATTCTATTCATACAAATCTAGCGTGATGGTTCGGTGACATTCAAACCACCGGTTTATTTTGCTGCAACATAACCATTAACATAATTATACTCGTTTATCCAAACAATGGCCAATTTATTGTTGCTCGGATTTTAAAATCACAACCCGCTAAGTTCCCGGTTTCTTATTTCGTTCATAGAAAACAAACTTAATTTCTGAAATTCTTTCTTCGCTTCTCATTGCCTTTTCAGTCAGCACGCCGGCGGTTTGTACTGACCGATGGCCTTGGAAGAAAGCCATAGTGAGCATGATACTCATAAAGACATATTTAACCGTGACACTGGCTTTCTGCGGCTCCTTTTACTTACAGTTTCCACAACGGACCGCATTTACTTCACAAACGCTTAGTTGTATGCAGATGCGTGCGATTCCTTGTTACGTTGATCACAAATATGAAACGGTTTTTAGGTTGTCTCCATCATCCTTGTGAGTGCAGTTGCTCCCGCTGCCCAGAAAACCCAGCATTCGGTATTGTATATTTTTTGCAGAGTCAAGAAAACCAGACTATTACTTAGACAGATTTGGCCCTTTTATTAATGGGAAACAGATAGTACTTTATAATGGGGTTGCCTGCAATTTTGTTACCATCGTTCTTGCCATTAGCCTCAAGTTGCGGTCACTAGGATCCAGATTTCCTATATCACCCCTGCCTAGTAAACATCAAAGGGAAGCTTTCTCATATAGAAATTTAACCCATCTGGTTTGAAAACATCCGAGAATTTCTGGTGATATATGAGGTCTGTTTATACTGCGTCAATATGTGTCAAAATGCCAACAGATTTTCACTATCTTTGCAGCTCTGCAAAGAAGGTAGTAACAAAGCACAGGAAATCCCGGTTTAGGCCAGTTGGGCTACTGTGGATTTTGACGGGCTGTTCGCATTAGACGCAGGATCCCCAATATAAGAGACTCGGAATTATTTTGCGCCCCAGTTGGACTTGTAGTTTATGCATGAGCATGAACCCTAATTCAGAAGACGTTACGGTTTACTCGCTCGTGAAACTAAAATGGTCGGTGAGGCTAGCCAGCTGACGTGAAACAGAAAGAACTAAACATTAGGATGAATTGCCGGAAAGTGCATTTCAATATGCAATACATGGCAAGTGCTCAGAAGAAAAGACAGTAACAGTGAAACTGTGATTTAAGAAAATAATATCGTAAGTCGGATTTAAATATACCTGTTACAAATACATTCTGATCAGTGAGCATAATGTCCGAAAGGACGCACTCCACTTGTCACAGCTCAACGGTGCGTATCATGAGCCAATCGCACCAGCAAAATAATGTCCGAAATTTTGCGAGGAAAGTCAAAGCCCTCGTGCAGTTTTGCACAACATTGCTTCGACATAAGTGGTTTAAAATCTCTTAGACTATCAGATTAATTAACCATGCTTCAAAATATTACGTGAACAAAGCCTAAAACTCGAATAAACTCAAACTACTACTTTGTAGGCCTTAGGTAATTGCCGGGGTAAAGGCTGTACGGTTAGAAAGACCGTTCAAACTTAATTGATACTGTTTACTTTTCCTTACCATTCCAGTCAAAATTTGCAGTTGCGGATAACTCAGGGCGCTTGAGGTATGCAACATTAATGTTTTTTTAAAAGAGGACTTTTCTACGAAGCAAGCCTGTATCACGTAAATCGTCTGCATAGAAGTGCCAAAAAATCTTGATTTTTTTTCCACCGGGTTGTAAGCGAAGATGTTTTTGGTTATAACTAATTTCATACTTCACGCCTGAATGGAAATAAACAGCCGTGTTGATCAATAACGGCCGGTGTTCGTCGGCTTGACAATGGGGCTTGAATATGTAGGCAAGATATCACGCAAAAGAGATCGTTTCTTTTGATTTTTGCTCCAACTGGCCCTTTGTAGAATTTACAGAAAATGGAGACAATATCAAGACAAGATTTTTCTGGAATTACTTACATCAGTGCAGCAACTCAATAAACACAGAGACGGTCCTCAGAAGTTTTGTCTAAATAGTAGTAGTACAAAAACTCGTTCCGACTAATCGGCGGCTGTCACTAGAGTTAATTTGGTAAAATTCGATCAAGCGCTCTAGGTGTTACACACCGTATGCTTACAGCAAGCGTTCATTTGAGCTATGTTCTAAAAGATTTGGCGTCATAAAGACATTTTCGAGAAAATGTTCCTTTATTGTTGATGACATTAATTGTTTTCGAATTGCTTGTGGCTATCTCATTAAAGCGGATCCAATTTTTCATGTACCCCACTTGGATGAGCCGGCAATTTTGCGTGCCTTCTAAGGCCTGGTGAACTCATAATTGTCGATGGATAATCAAAGTTTGACGTGGGTCAACATTATACGCTCCTAAGAAACAAGTCTACCGTTTTCCTCCACAAGCATGCATATGACTTTCGGTACCAAGAAGGGCATATGATTCTTTGATGCTAATTAAAGGAACCAAGCGACATTGTAGTGATAGGTTTCAGGCCATAAAATATGCGATTGAGCATAAATTGGTTGGCATGGACGGTCAGTACACAACGAAAGGTGTATGGGCTGGCAATAACGCTTAAGAAATTGCACAATACAGTATTATCAAATGGCAATCGTAGACATTTGGGATGCGCCACTTGCTTCCACTATGCACTTTTTAAACCGAAATTATATCAAAGTCTCTTGTGCTTCAGTAATCTTTATTTCCTTCCGTACTTAGCTTCCCTCAACTTATCAGGGAGCGCTAGTTAATGTAGGTAGGTTTACCCTGTTCATTCTTCTAAAGAAGGCACATGTATACGTGTATATATATTTGAAGTAACCGAACTTATGGTTGCATAAATTTTCACTGGACAATAAAAGCTAACATTCCAGGCACCGAGAGAAAAAGTCCAGGTTATCCCTTTTCGAAGCTGGTTCTAAAAGCTGAATCACATTTTGAGATCAGGCTATGTGAACTACGGGTTGCTGTCCAAAATAACAACGTAACGGTTGTCAACCATTAATTATATACAATAAAACAAGCAAGGTTTAATGTCAGAAAAAAGGCCTCATGTGAGTGACATATGAATCCCTGTGGTCAACCAAAGTCATGTTAATCGCGGACTCGGATCTGGGTTCAGACGAGATTGAAGACAAATATCTTATTTTTGTCCTCATTTGACTTCAGTTGAACCTACAAGTTGTTCCGCCGATTGCCCGCGAACATACAATGCTGTGAAAAAACGATTTCGGGAAAACGAGAGATCGTTTTGAAATCGGCAGCTTCATAATTCCAACAGATAGACGAATAACAAAAAATGAAAAAGGAAAGGCTTCTGTGGAACAGAGTATAATTTTGGCCACTGTGCACCACCTGAAGTCAGAAAATCGGGATGACATGTGAATTCCTGTGGTGAATCAAAGTCATGTTGACCGCGGACACGGTCCTTATCTCCCGTATTCCGGGCACTTTGTGTTACGGTTGTAAGCAGCACAAATTAACCGGTACTAAATGTTACTCTCGTTTTGATGCAATACGCATGTTACCCGTCCTACAGAACACCGCATTTCTGGCGAACTAAGCTTATCTCACAAGTTAACAATGCACAGCTTTCAAAGCCGCTCAAGAAACTAAAATGTAGTAAAATTTGCAATTGAACGAAATGCTCTAAGATAGTCAGTTGCAATGAAAACACTTTTAATGTTATGATAAGGCAAACGGGTTAACTTTCGATAGAGCCAGTGACCTGCGAACTAAGAATTTCGACATTTAATTAGAGTACATATTCTGTGCCCAATTCGGAGTGCCGCGAGAAGAGAAGCAGTCAACCTCTGACCTGGTTGAGAGGTATGAAAGAAGTTACCAAAAACACTGGGTACTTTTAGTGCGAACCGCCTTCCGGGATGGAGTACTCCTCCATCCCGGAGGAGGAGGAGTGGCAAGAGTGGAGTGCTGCAAGATGTGGCAGCAAATCTCTGTCAGTAACGCTTTTGTTCCCAGTTTCTAACAACATTGCCCGGATGAGAGTATGGAGGTGTAGGCGGCTTTGAATGATTGTGGTAGGTTAGAACTACATCCCTCTTTCACCTAACTTTGTTCTTTTCTTTATGATAAGGCTTTCAAATACTTTACGTTTGTACCGTAGCTAAGCTAAGATGGTAGCGATGTTGATGATGAAGATGATTACGACAACGATGATGATGAAATTACTCTACTTTGAAGCAATTCGAACATTTTGGCTCGGAACACGAGTCAATTGTTCTTTTTACCTGAAACATCATAATACAGCATGTGGAGCCTAACTCTGATTTTCAGCGTCAAGTTTATTGTATTTCGGTGCTAGCGAGCTAACAGTATTGTGCATGACTTTCTCTGCACCAAGATCCTATCTTCTGTGTCAAACATTCTGAAACCGATTGCGTTTGAATCACGCGTCTCACTTCACGTCATTTTTAGCCAGTGAAGAGGGCAGCGGTGCTCAATGTTAACCGTAATAACAAGAATTACCCTCGAAAGGTGACGGGTTCGAATGTCCACTGATATACGTAAGGTGTGCTCTACCAAGCCACAAGCAACCCGGGCTTTTTAAGTGAAAAGTGGCTACTTGATGGGCACATCAGCTTTGAATCATGCGAGGTGAATAGTGAGTTTGAAGAACTTTTCATGCTGTTCAAGTCTAATAAGCAAGTCATGGCAAAATTGCATAGAACTCAAATGGTAACCAAAATGTCGAGAGTCTGAATCTCCCTGGTGAGCCACAAGATGATTTACAAAAACTATGGGACAGACTTACAGTGATTCGTGGCTTAGACTGACTTCATTTGCACGACCACATCTGTGTTTGAGCGGTGCTTAATTTAGGACAGTTTATATCAACCACTGTCGAAGGTGATGGAAATTCGGGGTGCTTGTACCGGCGACATATGTGGAGCGTCCAGCAGTGTGAACTTCTTTCTCCTGTGATATTCGGACTCAGGATCGGAATTTCAGAGTCTTAAATCTTGAGCAGTTGTACAAATGAAACGAACCAAAGTTTGGCAGTTTTTTAATTCCTAAGTTGCTGCAGCATCGGCTTTACTAAACCAGTTCAAAAGTATTTCGTTCTTTTGGAAATGCAACAATGTAGCTCTTCATTCCTCTCAATGAAAAAACAGTTCTGGTTTCTCTTGCTTTTTCATGTTTTAAGCTGAAGTATGAGTGTACAGTCTTCGCAGTGGAGAAAGAGATGTAAAATTATTAAAGCGCATCCAAAGAATCTTAAACCGACCAAGTAGAGAATGTCAGCAAGACGATCATCCACTGGCCGGATGAAACACGAAGTGTCTCGTAAGCAAGTGCAAGGCAATATGGTAATTAATGGCTTTTTGAAAATTGTCTTTTGGTTCACTGGAAGGACTTGAATCCGTGAAGGCTGAGTCCTGTGGGAAGCCGCTGCCGGTGGTCAATTATTTTTGTGGAATGGACCTGTGGCCCTAAGATAAGCATGCACAGGTACTATTATTTTCATAAAAGTAACTAGCCACAAGGTCCTTGAAAACTGTTGGAGGTTAGCTAGTTGTAGAAAGTTACTTGAGTGTTATATACTTCGTCTAATCATACAAAAGCCTTCCAGTGTTATATTTTGTTCACAAAGAGTATCATCCATCAATCCCGAAGTGCTCTGATTGATATGAGTTTAATTCTTGGATGTATGTTAGACCACTGTCAATCGATTCCTCTAAAGGAATGTCTAAGACGGGTTTATGTACTCAAGCTTGATTGGGTCCAACTTCTTCAGATTAGACACAAGTACTATTTTCAATCAAATACCTGTGAAGGGTTCGGTAGCAGTTAGAAGCAGTATTTCGTCTACTAATTGGCCGGTTTTTTTATTTAGAATGATTTGACAATGTACTGCCTACCCGAGTATATACCACGCATGGAGCCCCTCTCAGAAGAATGTATAGTTCGTCCAAACTTAGCACTCTAGTGCTAAGTTTGCTGAAGACTCTTCTCGAATTTCGTACCAACTGGAACACCAGGCCGCCTGATGCAGCAGTGGACGGACATTTGGATTCAGCTGAATATCCTGTCAACACTAAATTTATGTGCAGATGAGAGGGTGCGAGGGTTCTCTCAGGGTATATCGCTCATCAGCAAGTAATAGCTTTGGTTTCTCCTAATAGTCATGAAACCCATTCCTGAAGTGACCATACAGAATGCGAGCTAAGCGTTTGCCTGATCCTCCCAGACCGTTTTTCCAGGCGTAAAATACTGCATCTTAAAATGTCAGCAATACCCAGTTGTTACTCGAGAGTAAAACAAATGAATGTGTTGTACTTTTGTAAACAAGTTATACTATGACGTTTCCGGTATCAGCATCAACAATACTCTGTTGACATGGCTGACCAGGAAAGCTCATGAGTGATAATATGAAACAGACCCAATGTTCGCATTGTCAAAATTAGCCCACTTCTGTATTATCCGACACCCATCCATTCGGCAATGATGCCAGATCAAACGTTGGTCCCCATGTGACGCTTACACAAGGCAGTATAGTGCTTACATCAGGCGAAGCAGCCATGATTTTTTATAAACTTGGTCCATTTCTATGTTGTGAGATTTGGTCCCTCCTATCCGAGGACCTTCGCCGTCTTCAGTTTCCTTATCCCTAGTTTCTACGTAGCATAGAAGGAGTAAGCTGGCTGCACCGTGATCCTAACGAGATGGTACCTGTTAGTGAATGAGATTCGCTATGGTAGGTTGAGTGGTTGGGGCATGTATTACACATGCCCAACCACAGTATACGAAAGAAAGCGTTGTCTTCGAATTTATGTGATTGTTTGCGGAATATTCACGAAGGAAAGGCTATGCCGTGGCAACCTACAATGAAACGGTTACGATTAAACTCAGTACTGTAGGAGCTGAGCTCCATCCTGGCTTGGACCAAAGTGGTCATGCCTGCACCTGGTTGGAGACCCTGCGGGATATGGTAAGCAACCGATTCCAGTGTCATGCAGACTGTCATCTCAAGTCTACCCGTCGTTGTGCACTGGCCTCATATCGGGTGCCAGTAAACGTGTTAATTGGTGAAGCATCACTGCCCAATTTGAGATAAGAAAAAGTTTAGCAGGGGTAGCTTTTCCCCAAATTTGGAGACCAGGACTGTGAGAACTTGCTTCATTGTGGTCACAATATTAATTTCTTGCGACTGACTAAATGTGGTTGCTCCATTTGGATGGTCATGCTATAGGTAATGTGCTATAGGAATGCGCACGCACTACCACGTGTAACGGCGTATACAAATGATGAGGCACGCGAGTATTCTCTTGTCGTGTCGAACCTCTGCCCCGCGTCTAATGGAAGTTGAAGTTTACTACGGAACTTGTGGAACTGCAGTATTCGTTCATAATTTTGTATTAGTCAATGAATATCCAAGAAAGTTCAGGAAGATGCGTGAGGATGTTAGGTTTTTTAAAAGTATGTGCATATGAGACGTTTACTTTCCTGTCCAATAACTTGTAACGGATTAGCTGATGTTTGCCAATAGACGACCTCGCAGAGAATGGTTTTTCTCCCTTCACCTGTTGCAGTGAATACTCTGCTTGTCAGGACGTGGCCCACTGTCAAGTTAAATGTGTTAATGAGCAATCCAACTATCCGGAAATCCATCCTCTCGAAGGAATGATAGGTTTCACGCCTACCAATTAGGTATCAACTCTTCTGGGTTGATTTAAGGCATTTAGTCCGTTATGGATAGCTTACCCAAAAAGAGACAAACAGACTCAGGCTTCCATATGGTGATTGAATAAGGGGGACGCCAGTGGGGACCGTCTAGAATATCCCCGCAATAAGTTTGCCACTGGAAGCCTACCAGTGTGGCAATAAATGAAGCATTTTATCTCGTCTACTCATGAGCGGTTGGAGAATACTCAAAAAATGTACCGTTTGCCCGTCTGACGACCGACTGACACAAGGCGCATGAACAAGGCCTGGAAAGAGCGCAGACGAGAGATTCTGCCGAAATTCGTTACAATCCCTCCCTTCAAGCCAACTTCATATACAAGTGGGATATAACCATGATGCGTATGATGCACAGGCTGGACTGTGCCCAGCCCAAAACGACAGTGTATTCTCAGAGACTTTGCTACAGTACACACACTGTTTAAAAGGCTTTAAATTTACGTGCCTTGTATGACTTACGCTAAGTAAGAGAAGGAAAAAGTGTTCAACAGCCAAGGACTACACAGAACGGCAAATATGTTGTCGTGATTCTATTCATTGTCACGTGGATATCACAGGGCTCCCACGCCGTTAAATTAGCCGCAAACACTAGAATTTCCGTGTTTTGAGGGGTCTATCTGGAGTTATGCGGAGAAACGTGATGCAAAAAACCAGCGAGTACAGCAGACTCTATGTTCGGTCAGGCCGAACCTTCCTTCAAACATGATACCCATTTGTTCGATCATTTTTCTGTTAGTTGTACCATCTGTTCTATCTATATCTTACATGTATGTGAACTTCACGAATATGGTGGCGATGAATTGAACGAGGGACGAACACAGTCGACACCTAGACTACTAACTATTGTCTCTTTCAGAAAATACCAAATTTTCTTACAAGTAGCCCTAAAGATGGAAACAGTACTATTTTTCTATGGTTATTCGGACAAATGCATAGCTGTAAGCTTGATGACTCTGCCTGCACTCCGGTACGCAGTGACCATGATGTCTAGTTGACTGATAAGCTTCTAATGAGAATAATCTCATACCACTTCAGCAGTGGCCTGTGAAGCCTTCATAGGAACGATGTGCGTCGTCCACCTGTAGAGCACATCAAAAACGCGTAGGCTTCAGCGCCTGCGTCTGCGTCGCATCGGACACACCAATTATCGGGACAGCATATCGCGTCTAACTGTTTCAGACCGGGTAGGAGTGAGGTGTGGATAACAGAAGGTCACATTGCAAGGAAGCAGCATATCTATCGGTATCTCATGCTGGTTTCAGATTTGAAAGATTTAAGCAGTTCAGGCAATCAGGTGAACATACTGGCGACGTTGTGCGGAATATTGTTGAATAATGTTTCTAAAAGATGTCAAGTTCACCAGAGTCAGTTTTCGGCGGCGGTTGTCCCAAGAGTAAATGCTGCGGGTTTTGGATATTACTCTGATGTAGGTTCAGTCGATAACTCTAATTGTACAACTAGCACTTCTCTCTCGCTCAAATGAGGTCAGCAGTGGACAAGCTTGTCACATTTATACGCGTCATTGAGTGCGCGACTGGTCCTTGCTTGACAGTGTCTCTAACCATTGGTGTAACCCGTCTCGGGGTCTCCATCCATGGAGACGGCAATAAACAGCGCAGCCTAGTTTGCTGGTAATGGATCTGATACTTCGTTTCCAGATAACAGTCTGACTTTTGCTAGCTTGCTCCCACCCTTCGCGAAATTAAGCGAAATGAGCTCTCCGGGTAGTCGGTCAAGTGGCATACGGAGCACGTGGCTAAACCAGCGCAATTTATGGATTATGGTCAGTTCATCAATCGTGGGCGCGTTATTACCTCTGGAAAACATTCGGCGTACTTCAGCATTCCTGATTTTCCGTTCCCACTAAACTCAGATAATGCTCCGAAGACGTCGATGGTAAAACACTGGAAGCTTTTAACGTTCTCAGCTCGTGGAGGCCGGGTTTCTGGCCCACATAACAATGTGGAGCGCTCCGCAACATCGTAAACTCAACCGGTGACAGAATAGCTGATGTCTGGCCTACGCGAAAGATGACGCAAGTTCACATAACCTGCTGTGGTCTTCCATATTTGGACGGATATACCGTCTTTGGCTAGATCACCGGGACTGATACAGCTGCCTACTCCCTTAGTCGACTCATCCGCAAGCTTGGGTCTAGGGTTCGAGTCCAGCCAGTCTTGCATCTACACTCTACAATGTGCAGGTGTGAAGCACATGCCAAACCGTCAGGTGGACTTATTTAGTTATTATTATTACTTATTATTATTAACTTGCATTAAGATGGCGTTAGGTAAAAGAGAAGCCATTTCGTCTGCGTACATGATATCTGGGCGCATTCTGACCAAACATTCTTTGGAGGTTGGGAGTAATTAATTCATAAGCACACCACTGACGAAGTTGGCGTTGAAAGATAAAAGGTGTGTCTTTCTGACACAGTAGCGTGTGGCTCTGGTGAAGAGAAAACCTGGTTTCAAATACACTTGTATTCGGAGAGGTAGATTGCCTCTTAGAAGAGAAGTCAGGTCGATTAAACTGTACACATGCCGTCTCCTACTGAAAAAAGTACGGATTTGTCCTTTGACAGGGGATAAAAATAACGGATACCGACTCCAATAAAACAGTAACAGTCGTTCAGTTCAAGCACTCATCTGGTGCCCAGCTGCCAGGCTAGCTGATGGACGTACGAGGACTGAGATAATTCAACCTTAGACAGGTACAGCTGAGATGCTGAGATTGGATTTAGTCCAAATATATTCCGATCAGTAATTCCGCGTCCTATCCACTGGGCTATCGTAAGCTCAGCCGACTCCAAAATGATTAATCTTATGTTATCAGTACCACTAATATCAGGCGACGAATTACTTTAAGGCACATCTTGCATGGTACCATCCACAGTCCAGTACATGGAACTAGCGTTGTAGTGCATTCGAAAAATGAGTACGTGTTTTCTCACGAGATTTCGTGGGAGTGCGGACGGCTTATAAGCTTTGTCCCTCGGTCTTGCTCACTGTATTTTGTACCTGTGGCTAGATCACACCTGTCACAGTAGTACATAAATAATCCGGAATAAAGACCTTAAAGATAGATCGGAAGCACTCACGATGGATGAAATTGTACCTCTGACAATTCTGTTTTAATGAACGAGGAAAATATTTGTTGTGGGAATTTTTTTATTTTCTTCTCAAGTATTGCGCGCATGCATACAAACTTTGATTGTGAATGGGGGTACAACACACGTAAGTGTTGATTGCAAGCGATCTAATGCAGCATGAGTGAGTGGGATCTTCATATTCGGAAATGGCAGCTGAATATTGTGGAATTGCATAACGAAGAGAAACCTGTCAAGGGAAACCCCCAAGCAATGTAGCCTCAGTTCTTTTAAGCTGAAATCATGCTACGCTATATTCCGAATTGATATCATATCTTCACGGATACCACAGATAATGATAATGAAAATTTTAGGTGGCAAATCGGTTGGACGGCATAGATTAATATCGTCTGAGCAGATGTGAGCAACTGATTTTCACAACCTCCAAATACTTTGTCCAATATCTAGGGTCTCTGGGATGAATAACTTAACCTTCATAAATTTCCCACATTAAAAATTTACTTGCTGTCTACCATAACGGAAACTTGTTGTATAACAGATAAAATCGGATAAAATCCGTCAAAGACTTCAGCATATCTCTCACTGTTCACGAAACTATGTATCTGAGCCAGTGTCTACTGTCTGTATCTCAAATATTTGGAAACAGAAGACAATGAGTCTAAACCCACTTAGTAGACGTTAGACAAGTGTTTTATTCTTGTTCGTTTCGTGCATTTGTTCAAAGCATAATAGCTGCACTTCATACCAGGAGCTAATTACTGCGCATATTTTTAGGTGCTCCCAAATATAAGCTAAAAATGCCTCATATCGTTGTGTAACCAGTAGCCCTTAACGGAAAAGCACAAAGTAGTTTAAAATTAACCCCCCGAGTGATAAGTATTGTGCGATAACCTGGTCAGTGACCTCGTTTTGTCGAGCAACTTAGCTGATATTGAAGATTCCTCAGTTACTTGTGGCTGATCAGATGGATGTTGATAAGTTCGCTGACCCAGGCAGTTGGCTTGCAAACGTTCCGCCACCAATCTAAGAGGCATCATCGAGGCGCCCTCATAATATTTCCTTGTTTGACGGCAAATAGTTTGGAAGACAATTGCTGAGCTGGACAAACAGGCCAACAACAGCCTGTTCAAATACCTGTAGACCGACTTACGTTGCGAATATTCGGATACATGTTCAACCCCGCAAATGGATAGGTCTGCGTCCGTTGGACAACGACCTCTGGGTTTGCCTGCTTAGAATAAGCTTATATCTTCAATAATGTCATTGCGGTGTACGCACACATACATACACATGCTCGCCAAAAAAAATAGACTTAGAGCATGCACTAACACATCCGATCTTGGTTAGTAGGCTACCTGACACGACTGCTCGACATTTCTTGCCATAAGCTCAGGGCCTCGAGTCTGTTAATCTCAATAAAAGACGCCCCTTTTCTTTTGACTTGTCAGTTGAGATAGGCTGAGCTTTCGGTACTTGAGTAATTAAACCTATGAGTACATTCCAGTTTAAATAACCGCCGTTCGTTTGACAGCACCACCAACAAGCTCGAACGGTTTGAACAAAGGACATTGTGTCGCTGAGAGCATACTGCCAACAGAAAACGCATTTCTGGTGCGCACGTGAAAGTTAGGCACACTGATAGTTTGAGGACGATTCCCTAACTTAGAATCGTTTCTTGAAATTTTACCAAACGCAGATACGTTAGGATATCTCACCGGTATTGGCAAATCAGAGGTAAACCGCAAATCATCAGTGGGGTTTTCGGTTGCCGATTGTTCATACTATTCTAAAATTAGTAATCGAGAGTATGATAAAAAAATATACGAGAGTCTTGTTGTTAGGCGATACACATAGAGTAAACGTCAGAAATGTGCGACATGTATAGTGTCACGGAGCATGCCTACTTCGTGTTTGTAAGCTGCTAATGAGCAGTACGGCAGAAAAATGAGACTAACGTGACAAATACAATTCTGAAAACATGCTGCGAAGATCTAACAGAACCCTGCTAATTAGCCAAGTATCCTGGCGCGTTTGAAATCGTGATCTACAGTATTTGGTAAAGTAATTCGCGGTAAATTTTTTACGCCCACCTTGTATGTACATGGTATAAGTCCAGATACGTACTGGACAAGACGATGGTCCAAACTGCTTCTGATATAAAAAAATTATATTGAGAAAGTCCATCCCCAAACTGTTTTGAATGGGTTATACCTAAAATATTATCTACCACATAGCACGCAAGTCAGCTCAACCAGTGATAATATGCTTAACACTGGGAAATTGACAGGCAAGTTTGGCGTATTTTATACAGTAATACACGTGATAGCATAATACAATAATCAATCGCATCTCTCCAGACTCCACGCATCTGTTAGGAAAGTGAACGCAAATTACTTGGCAAAAATTATATGCAACATCGGAAAATTTGCTCTCACCCACTGGGGTTACGGATGACAGGTGAGCTGAAGTTGTGATCCAACGTGCTTCTAAACAGTTGGTTCACCTGACGAAATTTACGTAGCCAGTATAAGGGTGCTTCGTTCTCACCACCGATTTGGCATGTCTCACATAATTCAAACGACTTACGCACCGGTACATCAGGTTCTTGGCTGAAAACTCGATTGTACCAAAATAATTTACATACATGGTCTATAAAATGCATGAAATCTGCTGTATTCTCCAATTCCGTCTGTGCGGAATACGACCCAAACATAATTTGCAAACATGAGTGGTCCTGCTAATTTAGGTCCGCGCAAAGACCCGTAGTTTTTTGGCTCGTAATCCGTTCGAATTTACAAGTAAACAAAGTCGTACTGACATATCTTTACAAAAAACAGTCCCTCCATCTGTTTTGGAAATGATCGGGGCGCATCACCCAACCTATACAGTGGAGTTAAGATAGTATGACATAGTGAGCGGTACACAGAAATTTCTCCGGAATAGAGTTTCAATTTCAAATACTCGATATTGTGGTTGTAGGTTCGATATTTCGATTTCATCGTAGTTCGTCAATATCCACATCGTTACTCGAAATAGTCAACTGCGCTAGATAACACGGTCATGGATATTAAGCTAATTTCTACAGAAATTCAACCTTGGGTGTATGCACCTAAACAACCACAAGCGGAAACCTTGATCACCAGTTATGTTCTGGATCCCACCAACACCATAAGCCTACTGGGCAGCACTAGATGTTGGTGGTGTTTTCTGTTCGCTAAACTCTAAACGGGAAATATATTTATCCTGTACTTCGTGAAAAATCGCACATGACTTCCGTTTTGCTAACTTTCAGCTCTTGGGAATCGCTTAAGATCCATGCACTGTGTTCGGGTTTTAAATGGTTGAAGATAATGTCGGTTCACCAGCTGGTCGATTTTGCTGCCCACTGTACCACAGCGTTTCTTTCGCCATACCTGAGTGTTATTACTTTTGTACCAAGATAAATGCAAAACTGCTTTGCTTTGTTGGTGAGAATGCGCGTGGATATTTTAGCGCAATTTTCAACGGTCCGTTTCACTCACCTGGTCCGAACTCCACAGCGAAGCCCCTACGCTGTTCATTGTTGTCAGTTGTGAATATAATCTGCACCTTGTCGGAATATTTTATGGGTTCTGGTGCAACATCGCCACAAAACGGCCCGTAAGTGGTCATTTGAAAGCCGGTTTTAACAAACACATACAGATAATCGAACTGACATTCTTCGCCCCAGTTTGCCTCTTCCACCTGTTAATGAACGCGAATTTATAAATTTCATAAGTCAACTGTCTAATAATTTGGTACCAAGATCATCAAGGTTGTGGCGTGACACAGCGTAAAGTTTTGAATTTGCATAACTGCAGAACGTCTTATTACACACTATATTGTATTGTCAGTAACAGAGGTTGTTAAGAATTCGATATTTGCCCGCAGTCAAATGATAGGTATATGCCATACGCAAGCATTGGGTTTTCAACAATAAAGAATGTAAATTTCAAATACGATAATGTACTATGTTAGGGTGACGTCAACTCCCACTCCATTTCTGCAGTTCTCGATACTAACCTCTCTCAAACTATATAAAGGAGGACGTTCGAACAAAAATGTTCACCGCCTGGAATGTCATTCTCCGCCGACGGCGCTTTCGCTGACAGTGGTTTATGATTTGTGTCTGCGTACGATGCAGCTTGATGAAAATCAATCGACTGAGCCTGATTTCACCCAAGAATGTGGTCATTCTTGGCTGTCCACAGCTGCCGCCGACAATGCAAGTTGCATTAGGCATCAGTTCTTGCTTTGTTCTGAATTCGGCTTCCTCTCACTTTTAGTAATCAGTAGCTAGTGAATTGGAACACATGGATTCCTCTGTCTGCGTGTATGTCGCGCATAAAAGATATACCATGATCTCATGAATTCTTATCTATTTTGTATCTGAGGACAGTATCCGAAGGGACTCAAAGCCGTGGTAATTCATGGAAAACTAAGCTAAAACTCCTACGGATACATGAAGTTAGACTTAAATCACAGCACATTTCCAAATTGATTGCAGTAGTTACTTTTCACAGTTATCGCGTAATGTAAGTACTGCAGTCAGTGCGACGTTTGGACAGAAGCAGCTGGTGCATACGATGCTGAAATGACTCACATCAAAGTCAGTAAACTTCAGAAGACTTGGCTTTTTTGGTCTTTTAATCATCCATGCACAGTTCAGATTGATTCCGTAGTCATGTGGGTAGTTCGGTGAAGTGATTATTCCACTCTCGCTGGCAACATGATAGTGGCACTGGGCTAATTTTGTTGTAGACAAAATAAAAGAAATGATATGCTTTATTAGCCGCGAAAATGGAGTGGGTAAGCTGGGTACCTGCTGAATAAATAGACTGCGTTTGTGACTGCTGCGCTGCTGTGTGTAGGATGAATAATGGGCTTGTTCTGTCAGCATCTGGCATTTAAGATAATTTCTGTAGCTATAACTTGAAAATGTGCTTTACAAATCTTCATCCAGCAATCGAACAGTATGGATCGTCTGACTCCCTAATCACTACTGAGGTCAGAATAGATTCACTGGAATCCTGGACCACTGTATCCGTCTTTTGGTCTGCTTTAGGCCTTACTGCGTTCTTACAGAATTCACCGGGCAGAGTCGGTATGTTATATGCTTTCCAGCTATTCCCCATTTATGGAAGTGAATAACGTCATTCTTAGTTGTTTTTCTACACTTAGTAAGCATTCAGTCGTCCTTCATTAGATAGCTGGACGCCACAGACGGATGTTTCTAAAATTCCGAGGTTGAAGCAACACGTAATAAAAAATGTCTGTTCTCACGCCGTGAGGAAACACCTAAAGATTCGATGACAAGTTGCTCGTCGAAGCCCTGTGTTGTTGTGTGTGATCTGGTTGTAGCTCACGCGGTCACTTTTGGCCTTTAAAACTGAAAAGCAGCACTTGGTATTCGTAGGCAGCAGGTTCACATACTGCTGCTTGCTGTGTTGCAAAATGTCAGCATATTTAGAATTCCTTGGTAGCTCAGGACGTTTCTTAAAATTTTTCCGTCTTCAAAGATCGAAATATTGGGTCCTTTAACCACTAGGAGCTAGCCACTTCAGATAATACAAACCACTTCATTCGACACATCAAGGTATACTGTAAGCACTTGGTAGAGTATGTGACCTCTATATTTTGGAAAACATGTTCCCTATGGATTCACTGCAACAAGAACAGTGAGAAACATTCCAATGGCGGTTTATGCAGCCAACTTACTGTTGTTGACCAGTTCCATTTCAGCGAACCCAGAACTCACTAAAAGTAGAAACGCATGAAACAAATTACTGCCTAATTCCTGGCTTAAGGAAATTGCCTGTATCCGGTGTGAGTTATTATGGCGTCCTTGATTGCACCATATGGTTTCATTTAATCCTTTTGGTCAAAGTTGCTATGAATTTGCCCCACAAGACTGAGGACATACTTTAATTCGGGAGATCTAGTTCATCATTTACTGAAAACGCTTGATTTTGGCCACCTCTAACTTGATATTAGAATTTCTAGCTGGATGACTCAAGACGAGGTGTGCTATGTCGAAGAACATAGGCACTTTTTCATACCGGTGCAACCATATGTTGTGTTTGGGCCGGTAGAGTCTAATTCTCACAGAGAACCAAAACTCCTGATGAACTTATTTAGGATATGCAGTTCAATTTTATTAAAACTGGCTATCCAGAAATCTTAAACTAATGAGCAAATCATTTCCTACACCGGACGGCAGCCGTCAAATATTTTTTAAATAAGCACTCGAATTCTTCGAATACGAATCAGATTGATGATCTTATTGATTTGAACAAAGATTACTTACTTGATTTTCCGCTTGTCATCTCCCTGTATGGTTCGGTTGATGGTTCTATAAGAAATCGAATATGCACGAAACAATTCGTGCAGACACCAGAAAACTTCCCTTAAGGGAACAAATTTCCTAATGCTAGGGCTTGAATGGTGCCTGTTGATTCTACTCATATCCACTTTTTACCATCTAAACTATAGAATTTTCATTCGCACTTCTGATTGTTAAGTTATTGTGCTATATTATCCACATGATAAACAGGGGTCACAAACCATATATGAATGTTTTTACTCGCAATTCTTTGCAAGTAGTTTTAAAACATGATACTTACTCGGCCCTGGATTGCTGGGGTCCATGTCCGATAGAACTGACATGAAAAAAAGGGTTCGAAAATAATTACCTTTAGACCGTAAGCAAGATACCGATTTTTTACCACATATCTTGCTGAGGTAAACCTGGCTAACTATTCGACCGAGGGGTGCATTTGTAATGCTGGTATGGTATTCAACTTCAAAATAGGCGCCTATCTTTTGAATACACACAAGTTTTCATGATAATTCAGTACACCGATTTGGCTGCGAGGAAGCGAAATATCATTCAACAACTTATTAGCTATGTACAGATAAATTGCTCAAGTTTGACAAATTTTAACTGCCCATCATGAGTGCTTGAACAATCTCAAGTGGAGATCAGTTAACCGTTTGTGGGTGTGTGCCAGTCCTGATGTTGATTGCTTCAGTCTTCATACAATTAACTTTGCTTGTTCAAATGTGTAATTACACGGTTTGGTCTGAGGGTTTAAGCTGCTGCTGTTTCCATAATACTCTATGTGATTCAAATGTATACTTGTTGAAAGATTTACGGACAAATATATGTGCCATTTTGAAGGCCAAATAATTGGTGTGTTTTCTAAAGAAGTAAGAGAATAATGATGCAATAATGGGTCGTTCGAACTCATCGTATCTTATTACAGTGACTAGAAGTTACTCGCAAAACAACATGAAATAGTGCACAGGCCCTTGAGCCAAGAATTAGAAGTGCGCTAAGGTTAGGGCCTCATGCCGTACCACATATTTCGTTCACGTGATATAAGGACTCTGTATCCCGCCCGACAAGGTGCCAAAACAACATTTCTGATAAAATGCAGACACTTGTACAGTAATTCATCAGGTTCTCTGTAGAAATCTCAATTGTGCACAAATAACACAACGCACGTGGTCTGTAAAATGCGTGAAATCCGCTGTATGCTCCAATTCTGTCGGTCCTGAAGGTGATCAAAACCTCCTCCTCAAACTGGATCGGTTCTGGTATATCACATCCGCAAAAAGGGCCGTAGAGTTTTGGTCTGTTGTGGGTTCCAACTTGAACAACAACAAAGTCAAATTGACATATCCCTTCATCGTAAGAATCTTCGACCTGTTTGTGAAAGTGATCGATGCGCATTAGCCAACTCCCACATTATAGTCAACTTATTCCAGCATAAGGGCCAGTACATAAACACTTGCAAAAAGGTGAATGCATTCTCACATATATCTAGGTTGGGATATCCGTCAAACTGGAGGGTAGAGTTAACACCCGTTTGCAATCTAGTGGCTTGGTAACCTGTTGCAAGTATTTCTGACATCCTGATGTTCCGCATCTTATTTTCATTACAACACAGATATCTAGCCTGGTGTTTTGTCCAAAATTGTATCTGAAAAAGACGGTGAGAAGAAAATGGGTGCGTAATGGTTTCGTTTAGTGTACTCTCTTTTGACTCAATGCGCTTGAGTTGAAACAAAACAAAACAAAGCCCATGACTAGTTGTATCTGTTTTGTAAGCTTTGACTCTAAACATCTCTTCTCTTAGTTTTGTTTAATTGCTGAGTACAGACCCGAATCGAGTGGCCACTATTTTTCCAAGAAACTTCGGTCCATCTGGATGGCTTCTATGTGCACTCGCCGGTAAAGTAGGGATAAGGTGAACTCTGTATTCTCTCTGAATACGTTTTGAGTTTCACCGCTTATTAATTAAATGGGATCGGTCAAATGTATCTAAGGCCATTTCGGGCAAGCGAGTTAGCTAAATGCGATGACTGGTTGACAAAACTGACGTCGAAGCACTGGTTGGCTGCAATGGCACAAGAATAGATCATGCACTATTGGTTAAATATTTTGTGATGTGTGCTTGTTTCAGTATGACGTTTGGACCCGTTTGAACAAGAATCATCACTAGTTCATGAACGCATAGTTAATACAACTGCGATTTACTTCTCTTTGTCACTCACTCTGATGTATTTTTTATTAAAGCGGTCAGAATAGTGTTTTGACCGCAGCACACGTCTTTATAGAATGAAATCATGAGGAGATATTTTTTACTACCCCAGGCAGATGCACATAAAACTTGGGTACCGTCCAGTACAGCTGGGCTACAGGTAGGCAGCATAATAGATGGAATACTTGTGATTGGAACGGCTAAGAAAGAAATTTTACCATACACTTTGCAGTCACAATTAAAAAAGAAAGATATTTTTCCTTGTTTCTTCCAATTCACACAAAAAAGCTTACTTCAAAATCTTCAAAGATAAGTTCACTTCGATTTTGTGGTTTCCGAATTGTCCATGAACAGTTGAGGTTATCGGGATAGTTGTTGGGATAGTTTGGCGATTTGATCTCCCCGAATTCTCCTTTTAACACGTGGCCACAAGTGGGTCCTATGGTAGAAGAATTATCAGATGTTATTTATTGCTCACATAAATACTGGTGGAGACTGTATGCCTTCAAACTGTTTTTTGGACTGCAATGCGAAACATAATTTTATTTCCGTTGAAATAATGCTGAAATTATTGGACTCTAAACTTCATCTTTTGATGTACTGTATGCAGAAATCGTGTTTTGCCTTGTAAATGAGTGATTGCATCGAATGCTACAGCACTTATGTTTCAATTTTGTGCCACTGGTGAGGTTGCCTACTATTTCAGCAAAACTTCCAACTTATAGTGCAATCAACATTGAAAAAAAGCAAAAAATACTTACCTCTTGCTGGGCCAGCTGCAAGGAACAACAGTGATTTCCAAGCAGTTTCAAGAAAAATGCGAATGCGGAAAACGCGAAACATACGTTGCTTGGTCAGTTTTCTGTTGTTAGCTTAGCCAGGTGGACAGACGCCTTCAATGAAGACCTATGTGAGTCGTCTCGTTACAAAACAGGAAATAGCTTTGGGCACAGTGATTTTTCATTCCTGTTCCTCATTGCTGTTACGAAATATAAAATCTATAACTTCGGCGTGGACTGTGTCCTAGTCTTGATATTTAATCACAAACCATAGCCGAGCTCCTCGCGGTTTTGACGAATCAAGATCAATTTCTGTAGATTCTTGACTATTATCATAAAAAACCTTTCTGAACATGTCTGTTAACACTAAAATAAATGGTTTAGAACGCCATTTATCCGAGTAGAGCTTCCTGACAGTTGTTTATGGGGCTTTATATCATTCGGTTGCTGGTCTGTGCATATGCAGAAAATGTGACCAACTTAACAACAATAATTAATTCATCAGATTAATTATCAATACCTTATGTTTGCATATCCTTGGCTGAAAATGAACGTAAATGTTTCGAGTATACGTGTTATGTCAGATGTTATTTATATACCACGTACTATTCTCTCTCTCCCTCTCTCTCTCTCTCTATATATATATATATATATATATATATATGGGTTGTCATGCGTGTTACTCGTTTTCAGGAAATTGTCATAAAACTCTGAATAAGTGCATAATGTTGTGTACATCAGATCCATGTAGTTTCTTACAAAATACAGATTAAACGTCATATATGGCAAGCTTTCTCTATGCGACTTATAAAATGTTTACCATTCATTAACACAGAGGGATCGACTCACAGACGACATCTTGCAGCCCAAATACAACACAAACCATTAGTGAAGAAATCATCTCTGAAGTTTTCTCCCTTTCTTTAATGTGATTTGACTTTACATCCGCTTATATAGCTACGCGCACGGAAACACAAGTTAACGATCAGATCAAATTCTAAGGCAGTCTGAAACACATGTGGCACGGTTGGATGAAAAGGGACGTCGTGCTTTGCGTTCTCATAAAAAAACTAGTTTCACTGCATTTTGGTACATTTGGAGTACCAAAACTGCTAAATCTAAACACTAAAAATTCGGTAGCTTCAAGAGAAAAGAAACAAAAATCGTGGTTCGTTAAGATCCCAGTGCTTCATTTTGTAACAAAACTATTGAATTTACAACGCACATGTCAGCATCACATGGAAGTCTGGTTAAACTAAACCTGCGGAAGAGCCATTCACTAAGTAGGGGCCAACCATGGTTGAATGGAGATTAAAAAAAACTCAAATTTTTGCAGAGTAAACTCTGGGACTTTTTCGTACGTTGCGCAATACGGTATGAAAAGCATGAGTTTTCCGAGCTAAAGTTAGATGGGCTGAATCAGTGTAAAACTATTTCCAATTATTTGATCAAATCTTAAATGGACCAAAATCAGTTCACGTTTTCGAGTTTGCCAGAAAGATTAGTGTTTACCATGAATTCAGTTGCTTGCGTTTTCATTGAAGTATAAACCACATGTAGCACTTTAAATTAGGTTTACTAAATGGCTTAGTAATGGGGCTAACATATCATTAGCTCCGAACAGCACACGTTATTTCATGAAAATCCTAGATTAGTTTGTGAAAGTAATTGCACCTAACTTTAAGATCCCGCATTGTATTTTGCCCTGAATTTTCCTGCGTCTCCTAAAAACATGCTTCTCCCCAGTCATTTATGATAAACTATAATACTTGAAATGCATTTTGATATTCTGGCATCCTGAAGGTTTTGTTAGCTAACATCTGGAACTTACTAGCCTCTCAATTCCTCGGGATTGGTCCTGTGTTTCACAACTATGGGCCATTAACAATACAGGTACAAGGATTGATCTTCATCCGAATACGAAATCTACCAAACACTAATCATAAATCCTAAGGAATGAGCGAAATCGGTCTGGATGACATCAGTAGCAGAACAGATAGCCATCCATCATTGCAGTATAAATATAATTGTGGCCCTTTTGACCTTTTGCATGAATGGGACCTAAGTAGCATCAATAGGTTTTGAAATCCCCACCAAAGCCATAACAGGTGGCTTCGTATAATCAGCAAAGCTGAGTGGACGAAGAGACTCGTTTGTTTTCTTACTGAGGAGATGAGTTCCGAAATTCCAAAATGAGACAATGAGATGAGAAGCTTCATTGCTGTAGTGTGAGTGTCCCCGTGGAACATTACACAATTCAAGTACATTAAAAACATCATTTTGATAAAGGATATGTTTTCCGCTATTTGTTGGGTGGATCCACGGATTATTTCAATGAATTTCCGAGATTCGGGGAGAGCTAATCATCCCAGGAGAGTGAAATTATATCGCGCTTATTTTTGACGCGAATGCTGGCATACTGAGTTTATTATCCCGTTGCTTCAATCACAAGTGGGAATTCGTGGTTTCAGTGTGGAAATACTAGACTGGTACCTCAGTTCCGCAAACGACAAATCAGTAAGTCTGACTTGAATATAATTGGCAAAACAGTGTTCGTGATGGCTTCTTATGTGTTTTCACTAAGAAATGTAAATTTGTGACTATGGTCCGCATGCATCATCGAAATCGCTCGCTTATTAACTTTCAGAATTATGGAAGAATAGATCGACTTTCAACGCCTATTTGCAAAAGTATCCCGTTTGCAGAACAGTGTATGTTCAGCAATGTAAGTTGCAATGTTCTTTTCCTGCTAGTAGACTCTGACAAAAGGCTTCCTTTTCCGGAACACTATCACACCGGACGGGGCTATTGAGATCTCAATACACTAAGAATTTATTTTGGTTGGTTCAGAGGCATAGAGCTAACCGATCCACAAGAGTTTACTCACGCTTATATTCCATCCCTGCTATGGAGTCCATCATCATCATCATCGACAGCATGACATCAGTGTTCAACACCGATGCTTCGATGCCGTACAACCATGATTCATTTGAAAGCCTTATTGTGAAGGAAAGAACAAAGGTGGACGGGGAAGGGACTTAGTGCTAGCTTACTACAATTATTCCGAAGTG